>CAHIKZ030000623.1:467500-482500 GCA_903632075.3 Acanthosepion pharaonis
GTGTATAATGTGTATAGAGTGTGTCATAGTGGAAGGGCTTGCGTGTCTCGCGGAACCTGAATGAATTCTGTCGAGAGATCCCTCTCCTGGTAGGGCCATCCATAGCGGTGAGGATTCAGGGATGGGACTAGACTAAGCACGATTAGACGCTCGGCAGGTAGGCGGTCAAGGGATCGTTCTACAGACGAGAACAAGTCGGAAGCCTGATGCAATCTCTTATTATGAACCTGCCTATCAAGTCCTGTTTTGCCGCCAGCTGAAATGTGTGCGCCATGGAGTGGCGATTCATGAACCACCTCAAACAATTCCCAACCAATGATTTCATGCTCAAAGACCGTTGCTGAAGACAGAAATCGATCCGATCAATTTGGAGACAGAAGCTGCCGAAAGAATCGATTGAAGAAGCGCAGTAAACGAAAAACAACATCCTTCGAAAACACCAGAAGTGAGAAAAAAAAAAAAGCCCAAAGAAGAGAGGGAAAGATCCCAAAGAAAGGCCAAAGCTCTCCATCTCCAGAACCATCCTACCCTACTATGCGATGGATGTAGACGTCTCGTTAGATCCAACATAGGACTCATTTGGCAGAGAAGGAAATGTCGATGACCATTGCAATACTTAACAACGAATTCTACCAACGACGATGACGTCACCTTTAAGACCGGGAGGATTCCTACGACTGAAGCTAATTTTATGCAGTGCTCTATTTCTTGATATCGAGCACTATAATTCAAATAGCTTTTGCATTAAAAGCACTATAATTAAAATAACTATTGCCTGAAAACAACGACAATGAAAATAACTGTTTTCCTTAATTTTTTTTTCTAGAATTAACCTGGTCGCAGGTACTGGTAATATGCAATCTTTCTTAACCTACGCGCACACATTCATATACACACGCACTCGCGCAGACATACACACACATACACGCATACACACACATATATATATATTTATACGCATACAAATATACAGAAATAGAGATACAAGAGCACACACAAAGATATATATATATATATATATATATATATATATATGTGTGTGTGTGTGTGTGTGTGTGTGAGTGTGTGTGTGTGTGTGTGTGTGTGTGATGAACAATGTAGTTTTAAGGTATGCTATATTTATGAGCAAAAGTGGTCAATATCAGGGGCTGAGCTTGTGTATCTATAAGTGCTGACATTGAGATCAATACCGAATGAAGACAGTCTGTTTCCTACTTGAACACAATCTTCAGGCAATGAAGATTGCGTTGAAGCATGAAATAGATTGTTGCTACACGGTTTTCCCCCCAGTGTCCACACTTATCTTTCTCTCTCTCCCCATATATATATATATATATATATATATATATATATATATATATATATATATATAAGCATTAATTAAGCATTCCTTTTAAAAATAACTATTTAAAGAAGAAATAAATATAACAATTAGTTTTTAAACAAGAAATAAATAGGACGACGAATACGCCTATATGTTCAATGACTTTAGAAAACACCAGAATATTCCGGAAACTTAACCTAAATATAATTCGTCTGTGACACCGGATATAACATTGTTAAATCATCATTTGAAGTTCAAAGCCGAAAGGTAAAGAAACGAAACAAAAGGAATAATGAGAGAATATAAGGAAACAAGAACATTATGAAAAGAAGAAATAATCGTGACATCCTACACATGTGCGCATACGCAGATGTACAGGCGCGTACGCATGAGTCCGTACGCGCATGCGCATACACACGTACACAAACAGAAGCACGCGCTCACGAGTACACACACGAACGCGCATGAAAGAAGAAAATCTACCTGACTTAAATGAAAAAGATAATAAATTATATTTTTCTTAACTTAATACAAAACTAACGAAAACGAGAAAACTGACAGACATTTGGTGATATCTCCTGATGGGTAGACCAAACAATTAAACAAAGGTTCGCCCACGAGTATAACACCTGTCAGCTGACAAATGTTATATTTGTATTACTTTTCACTCGCACTTATTCTCTCAATTTATATATATATATATATATGTTTTACAAAAAATGATATTGAACGAACAGGCAAAAATAACATAAATATCTTCTACAAAAGGCAACTGTACGTCAACTGTATACGAGATGAAATATCATAAAGAAATACATTACCCCAGTAGACCCGAACAAAAAAATATCTACTACAAAAAATTTAAAACAGGTAATTTTATCCTCAAAAATAACAATGCACCTGCAACATGAAAACTACAAAGAACAAGCATTATCTACGAGTTCAAATGCCCCTTAAAGAACTGTGTTCTTGATCAAAGCGAACTCATCAATAATTACATCGGTCACACTACTACGTGCCTATCCAGACGACTTACGTTACGCCTATCTGATCACAGCTCCATCAGAATTCATTTAAACACACAAAAACTTACCAGACTCCATCCGAAACATACTAGTAGAAAATACAAGCAAAATAATCTAATCTACATGTAAAAAATGATTAAAAATAATGGAAGCGTTAATAATGAAAAAGAAAATGCCAACACTCAATGTGTTGTCTGTTTTCAAAAAATAAAATATCCCTATAACTCTAGATACATACGCATAAGCCATACATCTAGTTAAGAAAAATAAAGTCACCCCTGATAATGGCTAAAATAACAGCCGAAACAGCGCTCGGAATTACATAATATTTGGACAGTTTCTATACACCTATGTCCAGAAATGAAAACACTTGTTTGAATACAAGAAAGATTAAATAAAAAGCTTAATCGCAGTAACTTGTCTGTCGTCTTTAATGAAACATGAATAAAAGAAGGATTGCTGCCTAAACACGCGCACACACACAAGCACACACACACACACGCACACACACACACACACACACGCACACACACACACACACACACACATATATATATATTAAGGTTATGATTTTTTGTAAAATGATTGATTTTCTGTATCATAATTCGATGAGCTTTTGTTAAAAAAATATGGAAGGGGGGTTTAATTCAGTTTATCTTTTTTTTAAAAAAGGTCATCACCAATATGAAATTTCTAAAATCATATGTAAGTATAATAGTACTATGGTTTTATGGAAGCTTCTAGAACTTGACTCCGTTTATTTGTAAGATTATATGTCATAATATAGCTAAAAACTGTGAAGTGCGTTAAAAATACATAAGTAGTATCGAATTACATGATTAACAAATTGAAAAATAAAACTTGTGAAATATTTCGATTTTTTACCCTTATTGCGTATATGATAAAATCGAATTTTCGGTTTGGGGGTGATCTTTTTCAAGAACTAAAACAAATTAATGCCTTTTTCATTACTTTTGAATAAAAGTTCATCGATTTATGATACAGGAACATAGGACTACAAAATGTCATAATCCTAATATATATATATATATATATATATATATATATATATATATATATATATATATGTAACTCTACTCGTCTCGAAAACCTCCGGTTTCTTGATTTGCTAATGGTCAAATCAATCTCGAAGGAAAAAAGGTTTTAAAAAAAGAAAGAGCTATAAACGGGTCCAAAGCCCAAAGAAAAAAACCCGATCAACTTAAAAGTGCTCAATACAAAAGTAGAGCCAGCTTTCCCTGACGATCCGCTTAGGTGAAACCTTGGTAGGTTTGTCTGGCTCTCTAGGTTTGACTATATATATATATATATATATATATATATGTGTGTGTGTGTGTGTGTGTGTGTGTGTGCGTATGTATGTATGTGCATGCGTGTAATTATGTGTGTGCGTGCGTGCATGGGTATGTGTGTATCGTTCTTATATTTCTGTTTGTGTATTTCCCGACCACATATAGACCTTTAAGAAGAGTTCTCGGACAGACCAATCTGGTATTTGATTAAATTTTTTTCCGGGCTGAATTTCCAGATAAATCATAAATAAAAACAGCCTACAGTTGAAAAATGACGCACTCTAAAATAAATGTACAAAGAAAAATTACCTCTTAGTCTCTCAGTGACAGTTAAATCAGGATTATTTTGTCACTCGGGGATAATTAATCGTCCAGGACGCTTAGCTAAGCTACTGTTACAAGTGGACGCATGATGGAAGATAATCTGACAGATTAGTGTAGATTAACACCCAGTGAAAAGGGAGGGCTTACATAACCGGTTACTGAGGTTTGTGTTCTCTTTACATGTTATTAGTTTTGTCTGCGCTTTGTCGGCATTAATTAAAACTGATTTTTAGACTTGATATGGAGCGTTCGTTTTGGTTCAGTGGATAGCTTGCTAAGTGTGTGTATATACCAGTCAAAGGAAGCTTGATTCTCGTTGAGTACTCATTTATATACTGTTGCTTATCCACTACAAGGCTCAAGAACCACTTAACTTAGTGAATGAGGTTATTGTAAGTGCGTAAATGAAGGAAGTGCATATTATGAGGATAGATAACGGTTGACCCTAGACTTGAAGAGGGTAAGATCGTAGGGAGTGCGGAAGCAATTCTCAGGAGAGTCTTTTCAACAAAGTAACAGTTCTGAAGAAGTGTCTGCCTGAGTAGGACTTCCTCCTATGAAGGTAATGTGGACGATTCGACACTATGTACGTGGCATAGCGGGTTCTAGTTGGGAAGGTCTGAACTAGTGGAACAAAGGAATGAGCTCGTCTAAACATTTTCCATGAAAAATTGTTGCAGAGTAGCAAAAGACGAGTAACGTTTTGGCGTGGAAAATAATTCATCAAGGTCGCATCAAATTTTTTTAAAACTCTGTCAAGGAAGTGGAGACTTTTTTTCCTAATACTCACCCTATACCAGGCCGAAAAACCACTCAAGGTAGAGTGTTACTAAAAGAGGTTTGTGAGTGGTAAGAGTAAGACATAAGAATCACGGCTTATGCGGATAAATGGGGAAGATAAGGTTTAATCCAAGACTTGAACTGGTTATGATTGTAATAATCGGGAAATCATGCTCTTGGGAGTTGGTTTCACAAAGTGGCCATTTGAAGTAAGAAGCTGTTCGAGCGGAAGTTACTTCTCACCAAGAAAATATGAATAGAACGAAGGTGGTTCGATTCAGTGCACGCGGGGTGACTTATCTTAGTTATGGAGTTTAGCGTGGATGGAACTAAGGAATGCAGCACGTCTGAACGTTTTCCATGTAAATAGCGATAGCACATTGAGAGGCTTTGGGGAAGGGGTTGTATGGTGGAAAACAATTCATCACCTAAAAGGCCGCGTAGATGCATTTGGACTGCCTAGATATATTAAGCACTATTCCATTTGGAATCTGAGTAGTCGCTTAAGCTTTGAAGGTTTTATCTGATTCCTATACGCATTTTCGTGGGCACCTCGAGGTGGTGTAATGGTTAGCAAGCTGGTCTCGCTAGAACAATTACGACTGAGTAGTGAGTTCGATCCTCACTGGGTGCCTCTTACTTTCGGCCTTGTGCTACATCCCAGCTACGCTTGGAAAATCACTGAGGGCACCCTGAGGCGGTGTAATGGTTAGCAAGCTTGTCTCGCTAGGACAATTACGACTGAATAGTGACTTCGATCCTCGCTGGGTGCCCCATAATTTCGGCCTTGTGCCACATCTAAGCTGTGCTTAGAAAATTACTATACGCATTTTGGTTAGCATATAGAACAATAGGATTGGTAAATCGTGCTACCAACAATAAAATCAGTCCTTAGCACTTTTTAACTAAAATTCACTAATTACAAATGCCTGAGAGTCATCATGATAGACGGTTACTGTCACAATAGTTATGATGAATGAGGTGTCTGATTCATGGATTGAAAGTGAATGAGAAGAGTGGGGATTGAGAACATGACAAAAGGTGAATGGGATTCAAGAAGATAGAAGATTATTATTGATGTTGCATTTAATGTTTTGAAGACTATATTCATCCGCGTTCGAATTCCAGTCAAATCCGTTGCATTCATATCTGAAATAATACCCTTGGGAAAGGTATGAATCCTCTTCTCCGCCCCCCTAGGTATGGGTAGATAGCAGAACAGACCGGATTCTATAGACTTGGATGGCAACTGGTCTACCGCAAAAAGAAATGGCGACCTACTGCGGGGAAAAAACTGACTCGTCAGTCATGTATCGGACGATATATCGTCGCCTAAGCGTGTATCACGCATGGCATATAACTGACTGAGTTATCAGGGAAGCATGTAAACAGAAAGGAGTTCCACAGGTAGGGAGTACGAGAAAAGAAACTATGGAAGTGAAAGTGGCGGTTTCTTTCTGTTATAGAGTAGTTTCACAGTGGAGGCTTTTATTTCACTAAGTCGGTCCTAAAATAGGTTCGACGTACAAAACGTTAGGAATTTGATATAACAGTTAATGACGCAGCAATCTAGTTGTGGTGGCTGATACTTTAATGTCAGACATCGACTGGCTCACCAACTCACTGAGGATATTTAGTCCCCCCCCCACTGAGGGCATCATGTGGCACAAGGCCGGTTTAACGTGGGATCTCCGAGCCCGTGGGCTCGGCCAAAAATATACCCTTTGAACCCGTATAACGGGTACAGGGTCGGTTTACCTCCCCGAAAGAGAATCCGCCCTTCGGCGTAGCCTCGTTCGGGTTCCTCCCCGCCTGAAGGCAAGAGAGTTCAACCGATCAGCTGGTCGTCCGACTTCAGACTGAACTCAGACCAACTCACTGAGCTCTTGGCGACTGCTAATACGCCTACTTATTATAGGTGGGAGAGTCTATTAACAATGGAATAGGTGTGTTCCAGTATAACACATTCAACTATTTTAACAGTAAAAATGGTGGGACCGAAATGCCAGTATGTTAGCACGTTAAATTCATGTAGTTGAACATGGACTTGAGAAACCAGTTTACCTGGAAAAAAAAATTTTTTCAAAGAAAAATTTCAAAGGACAGCAGCACTGGCTGCTCAGTCAATGAATACCAAATGTTTGCTTGTAAGGTAACGGCTGATATTGCCATTATCATTGATAATGAGTTTCGTTCTGTCTTCATCTAGGATTGACTTCTTGTGTCAATGGCCATATATATCAAGTGATTTGTCATCACTTGATATATAGTGCCATAGTGTGTCTTAGGAGTATTAAGCTTACGGCCATATCACGTTGAAACATCGGCTTTCGTACGATTACCGAAATTAAGCAACGTCCAACCTGGACAGTATCCAGATGAATGGCCGCTCTGGAATACACTCGAATGTGCGGGTGGTGTAATGGATAACGGCTCGTAAATGGAAATCGAGTTTCAATTCTAGCTGGGTTCGTTATATTCACTTGCGCGCAAATACCCCTGGGAAAGGTATTGTTACACCACTTCTCCAGTTCTAAAGCTATGGAGTAATTACTAGGATTTGTACAAGTAAATGATTATCATTATCATCTCCCCCCACACACAAAAATGTTTTGCATTTAAATAACCTTCAAAATGTTGATAATCAGTAAATAAAACAAAAAAAAAAAAAAAAAAAATAGAAACAAAAAACAAAAAACAAAATTCAATCAATCCAAACTTAGGAATATTTGTTCTTTCGTTATATAGAAAATCGTGAAATGTAATAGAAATTCAAAGAATTATAAGATAAAAGATGCACTTTTTATTTCTTCTGCTCTCACAGCTTCATTTCATTAGACCCAGACTAGCTTGCTGTTATTGTACATGGAGATGCCCTCATTCCACAACAACATTACTTGAAACAGAATAATTAAAAAGCCAATAAGAATAGACAGTCAGAGGTGGTAAACTCCATCAGTACAGTCCCTGATTTAAAGCTGCTTGATATCGTGTTTTGCACATTCGGCAGCAGAAAGGCTTATACGTTCGAAAAGTCAATAAAATAAGAACTGCTGATATAATATAGAAGCTCGTACTGAAAATACGACCCTGAAAGTCTGTCCTAAGATGTGTTTGGGATTTCGCCAGCAGGAATAAACTCAAAGCAGTACCAAGTCTGATTTATTGACCAGCGATAAAATCATACTATGGAGGCCAATTACTGCCATAAAAACAAACCATTCGCTCTGTACAGGCACTAGATATCTTACATAGGTCAACATTTAAAGTAGTTACATATCGAGAGCCTATTTTAGTTTTCTTTCTTTTGGCTCGGCAATAGACAGTATTTGTTGGTATTTAGAGCTTCCATAATGAACAATCGCTGGACGAGTTTGTCACCAAACAAGCCGCGATGTATGAAGGGTCACTCATAAACCCTGGAAACCCGATGGTCCGAGGTGATTGTTTAGACCTTTTTTTTTTGTTTTTCAGGTGTACACTATGTGAACGCTCAGAATCGGACAGCCTTAATACTCGGGAATTGGCTGTGCTGCATGTAGGACTAAAAGTATAGCCGAAAGCGTTCGGAATTACAGAATATTTGGACAGTTTCTACACACTATGTGTCGAGAAAAGAAAGCACTTGTTCGAATACAAGAAAAATTAAATAAAAAGATTAATCGCAGTACCTTGTCTATCGTCTCTAACGAAATATGTATAAATGAGGGATTACTGCCTATATACATACATACATACACACACGTATATATATATATTTAAACACATTTTTATGTTTGACATTCTTTTTATAGATACAAGTATTTAAGTAAATGCCCTGTTTATAATAAACAGTATTAAATAGCATTTACCGGCCTGAATGTTCGAGAAATTTTCATAGAAAATATTCGTCCTTCGAACCTGTATCCTATACGGAACCGGTCGAATTTACTGCTTATAAACTTCAATTTCAATTCCACCTTGCCAACCGAGCGATCCTTTATGGCCGAGCAGCAAGGCACGTCAGGCTATATGACGGTTCCGTATAGGGTACAGGTTCGAATCCTGTCGAAGGACGAATATTTTCTATGAAGATTTCTCGGACATTCAGGCCGGTAAATGTTATTTAATACTGTTATTATAAACAGAGCATTTACTTAAATACTTGTATCTATAAAAAGAATGTTAAACATAAATATGTCTTTAAATAATTGTCAGACTTTGTCCATTTCATAATGTGTGAATACATATATATATATCTTAGGATCATGAATTTTTGTAAGATAATTGATTTTCTGTATCATAATTCAATGAGCTTTTGTTAAAGAATAAGGAAGAAGGGTTTAGTTCAGTTTATCTTTTTTCAAAAAGGTCATCAGCAATATGAGATTTCTAAAATCATATCTATGTATAATAGTTCTATGATTTTATGGAACCTTCTAGAACTTGATTCTGTTTATTTGTAAGTTTATATGTCATGCTATGACTTTACACTGTTAAATGTGTTAAAAATACATAGGTACTATCCAATTACATCATTAACAAATTGAAAAATAAAGCTGACATATTTTGATTTGTTTACCCTTAGTCACTTTCCTTCCGTCGTAATTTGTCTTTTCTATAAATATTTTCATGGTAATTGTTCGGGTGAAGTCTTTGCTATGGTACCTAGACTTTATGAATTTAAGTGCAGTACTAGATTGCCGGTGAAGTCTCATAATTTTAGAATTGAATTAGCTAGATGCAACCGTAACTTCTATGTTAAGTTTCTTGTCGTTCACTTATCGCTTACGGATCTCTTTTAGGGTCCCATACATTCCAGCCAAGTTTGATCTTCAAAAATTTAAATGCAATCTCAATCGCTATCCACTGTCTTCTTGTTTACTTTACTATTATTCTTGCTTCTTAATAATGTTTCTCTTTTTTCTTATTCTCCACACCCAGTTAATCCCTGTGTCTTAGTGGCTTTACTGCCTTTACTGCCTCGCTTGGGGTGAAAAGATTAGAAACAAGTCTATGCAACATAAATCTCTATTTATCAGATTCTGTCTTTGCATTAGAAACTGTATTTAATAAAAGTAAAGGTGAATATAAATCGAGAATCTTCTCTGCATGAGATGTGTCATATCTTATTGCAACGAGATAGATAAGAGACAGGCAAATGTTAATAAATTACTTCCACGTCTATATGTGGTATTATGCTAGTGCAGACATTGTAAACCGGACCATCAAAAGAAGCCAACTTGTAGTGCTGAACTGAAATAATCTTCAGTCGGAGGGGGTGATCCGCGATTCACTCTAGGGTCATCCGTGATAATCCCCGTGAACAAGGCCGCGCTTGATATGTGCGCACGTAAGGAAAACCGATAGACAGATCGGTATATAAACGACCGCCTTAGAGAAAAAGATACAGTGTCTGTGACATCCTAGAATAGTATGTGGGTCCTGGGTCAGTAAACGACACGTGGCAATGGCCTAGAGTAACTAAAGAAGTAGTTGAATGAAAAATTAGTATTTAAACCTCGTGTTATCATTTAATCGGCACAGCCACTTCATTTTACATAAAAATGTGTCTGGAGGCAAACATCACAATAAAGATGAAACGCAGAAGCCAGCAAAACTATTGTGCTGACTACCCTTTTTTATGGTACCTACAAATAGGTTATCTACCGGTGATCATCGAGTGCTTGCATCATTTTTTCCTTTGAAACATTTTCAGTGGGTACTTGAGTGACCTCATGACAAATATTGAAGATTGCTCGTGACCAAACGATTGCGAATACAGGGTGTGATTCGTAAATTGTCGCCATTTTATATTTTTAATTTCACGCATGCGCTTTCTTTATTTTTGATTATGTCGATTGCATCGGGTGAATTGAACACCGTCTGCGAGAAAAAGAGCATCATGATGCAAGTCACTCCGCCAGAAATTTGAAAACGGCATCCTGTATCGCTTGGCATTCGCACCGGAAACTTCAATACAAACATTTCAAAGTATTTGGGTGTCAATCTGAGTTCAGTTCAGAGGATTCAGAAAGAGATAAATGAGTCTAATGGTGATTACGAATGTATGGCATATCGGAAAACTCACTCTGGTGATAAGAAAAGGACTACTGAATTTGTTGGTGAGGGCCTCAGACTCAACACGGAGGTCGGCATTAATTGCTTTGAGGAGGTAGTGCTGGCCGCCATAACTCCCCAGACTGCAACCCCCTTGATTATTTTGTGTAGGGTGCAGTAGATCGAGAGACCACCAAAAACACCTTGTAACAATAAGATGAACTGAAGGCAAGGATTATGACAGACTTTATCAACTTAAAGAAAGAGACCATCCAGAAGAGTTGCAGGGGATTCAGACGTCGTCTGGGAGCCGTCGTTGAAGTCAAAGATGATTTTATGGAATAAATTTATTCTTTAATATTTCATGATATTTTTGTGTAATTTTGGTAAATATACATGTTAAAATGTTACGGCAGTCTTATTTTTATTCTTGCTTAATTTAGACAATAATTCATCCATCGCATCTTGTAGTATGCTAGAAAATATATCTAGGCTAGTCAAACCAGGTCTTAAGAATGAAAAAAAATGTCTATGAAAACTCTACTGTTCAGTCAACTGAATCAGGTTCACTGAGGAGCATCATGGATGAGATGGAACTCCCTAAAAATGACTAACATCAAGCCGATTTTCCTCGTGCCACCAGATATCATAAGCTGATGCCAATGATATATGCTCTTCAAATGTCTTAGATTAACCTTTTTTGAAAAATAAATGCAAGCAGTTTCTGCACCTTTTTGGGTAATTAGCCTTACTGCTATATTAACACGAATAAAAGTCACAATATATCATGCTACATAGAACCAATAATGACCTTCATTTAAAAGTTTACAGAAAATCTACCCAGAAGAATGATCTCATAAACTATTATTCTCCCCACTGCAGCAGAATAAAATCTGAAATAATTATAGGATTTAATTTAAGAGCACTAAGAATCTGCAGACCCCAATATTTACCCGAAGAAGAAATATACAGAAGAAAGACATTTAAAAAAAAAGCAGCATCCTTACTATTTCATCGATAATGCTAAGGGAAATGTATACAAAATCTACAACTACAAAAAAGGTAATAATATTAACGGCAGCAACAACAGCAAGGACAATAAACTAGATAAAAGCAGGTATTTAATATTACCTACTAATTCCGTGGTGTGTACTAGCCAAAAGGTTTCTCCAATTTTAACAATATTAAAATAATTACAATCACATCCAAAGCTATTATGGATATGATGAGAAGCACATATATCCATAACAATAATAAATCTGAAACAGGTCAATATAAAATCAACTGTCATAACTCTCTCCTACAATATGTCGGGATAACTTGCAGAAATATAAAAAACCTATTTTGAACACAAAAAGGATCTTATACATTATACATTGTAAGTTCCCGTACGATAACCTAGGTCAAGCTACGTCTAGGCTGGTCAGTATCTAAATGGGTGACCTTTTGGGAAAACTAGATGCTGTAAACTTGGATGTGTGGGTAGACAATAGCTTGGGTTGTTGATCGGAGAACCGAGTTCCAATTCTATTTGGGTTCGTTATATCCACTTACGCGAAAATAACCTTGGTAACTTTATGAATCCATTTCTTTTCTCTCCATTTCCACAGTAACCCGGAGGGCAACGCTTCCCTTCTCGATCTCTGTTTTACCTCCATCCCTAATTCTTGTCGCGCTACGCAACTCTGCCGTCTTGGCAACTCTGATCACGCGGTGGTGACTGTTAACATCTCCTTCCACATCCCATCCTCGAGCTCTGAACCTCCTACTCACAGAATATCTTTCTGTTATCAACGCGCAGACTGGGACTCGCTCTGTAATTTCCTTCCTAGCGGTTCTGCAAGAGTATGATAAACTACAGAAAATCCTCAATCCTTCCTCTACTCAATTCGAAGTCCTAACATCGTCAGTCGGTAGGGCTGAATGCTTTACTCGGAGATTCTCATCCAACTCAACGCACGATTCAACCGGGTTACCCACATCTGATTTTCTTCATAGAACTGACGATATACTGAGTGAAATGTTCATAAACCCTTCGATGGCATTAGACATCATCTTTAAATTAGACTCTCAAAAAGCATATGGTGGTGATGGGATCCCAGCTGTAGTCCTAAATAAATGTGCCCCTGGCTCCACTTCTATCCAAGCTATACAACTACTGCCTTGCTGATTCTTGTTTTCCGGCCCGTTGGGAGCCTTCCTCTGTCGTCCCGATCTTTAAGAACTCTGGAGATCCTTCTGACCCAACTAACTAGCGTCAGTCTCCTACTACTCTTCGGCAAAGTTTTCGAGGCTTTAGTCAATACCGAAGTAGTTAAGCATCTCACTTCCCACAATCTGCTCTCCGAAAAACAATATGGTTTCCGCTTTGCCCAGTCTATCGCTGATGTGCTGATGGCCATAACTGAATACGTATACCAAGCTCTTGATAATAACGGCGAAACTCGAGCTATTGCCCTAGATATAGCGAAGGCGTTTGACAGGGTTTGGCATGCTGGACTTCTACGTAGACTTCAAGGATACTGTATTATAGGACGATTATTTGATTTAATCCAATCATTCCTGTCTAACCGTGAAATGAAGTTTATCCTGAACGGGTTCTGTTCCAGTTCCTTCCGTACGAACGCTGGTGTTCCTCAAGGCTCTATCCTAGGTTTTCCACTGTTTCTGATCTTCATCAATGATCTTCCTGACGTTATGAGTTCCTAAGACGAAACTAACATTTATTGTTATCTCAATAGTAAATCCTGCATTGCTAACAAAATTAACCTGTCCGTTGGTCTCGAAAACGACCTCCAATCTGTGCTTGACTGGAGCAGGAAATAGTTTGTGAATTTTAATGCATCCAAAACGAAACTGCTGTCATTTACTCACCATTTACTCCCTGTCTTTTATCAGCATGGTTGATGCTCAACTCCACGAGAGCGCCTCAGTGTGTCTGCTTGGTCTCATGTTCTCCACTGACCTGAGGTGGAACAACTACATTGAATCAATTGCTGCATCTACTGCAAGGAAACTTGGTTCTCTGTGCCGCGCCAGAAGGTTTTTTTTCTTGTCTGAGTTCATCCTTCACATATACAAATCTACTATTCGTCCATGCATGGAATATTGTTGCCATATATAGTCTGGTGCCTCCGCTGTCCATCACAAGCTTCTCGACAAAATCCAAAAACGGGTATGCACATAAGAGTTCATTACTTACCCTATTTTGTTTCTAAGCATACACCGTAGTGGTTATAAAAACTATAACCACGAATATTGAGACAACAGTAAGTGTGCACGTGTTTAATCATTTCACCCCAAACAAGGCAATAAAGTTACTAGGACGGAAGGGTTTACTGAGTGTTAGAGAATATGAGAAAAAAAAAACTACTATTAAAGAATGAGAACAATAAACGTGCACAAATTAAGAAGGCAAAGGTAACGATTGACACTGCATTTAAAATTTTGAATATCAAAGTTGACTAGGAAGCAAGAAGCCGAAAGAGAGTTCCACAAGCGAGAAGTGCGAGAGAAGAAACTGTCAACATAGAACTTACGGTTACATATAGCCATTTCAACTCTAAAATAATGAGACATTGTCGCCAATCTAATACTGCACTTAATTTCAAGTCTAAGTGCCATAGTGGGAAGTTGATCAGACCAACTACCACGAAAGTATTTACAGTAAATAAACATAGAGGTTACGTTACAGCGGTGGGTAAGGAACTGAAGCCGAGATGACAGGCCAGGACCAATAACATTGCAGATTCGTCTTTTAAAATTTCTTATTTAAACATTAAATAAATCTCAAGTCATAAAACCAACATTGAGACAATGATTTCGTGCATTAAAGCATTGTTTCGTCAATTTGGTGATATATTAATTGTGAGTTCAATATCTGAGCTGGGCAGTGAAAAAAAACAAGGCAAATAATGGCTGGGTAATACTAAATAAGAACTAGAAGGCAGGAGAACGATATAACATCACCTCGTCCGTTAATTAAAGGGTTCAGTTCGAAATTCCCTGAATGTTACCCGGATCGACGTGCACCTGATGAAGCCGGTAGAGTGCAATGACCGAAACGTTTTAATAAGAACAATAATTAGCCCCTATGTAAATAATGTTATTGTCCTTTATTTGTTGAAGAATAAAGTTGATAAACAAAAACTGAAAATATTTATGATTCAGTCTAATGCAACTTTCATATAGATGT
>CAHIKZ030000623.1:487500-520000 GCA_903632075.3 Acanthosepion pharaonis
TTTAAATGAAGATTATGGATTTTGCACTTAACTGCAATTCGGAATTGTGGACTCCGCAATCTTGACTGAGGTCGAATAAAATAGAAAAAAACTTCAAGCTAGAGATTTAAGCAAAGTCTAAACAAACTTAATTAAAATTGCCCAAGCAGGGATGGAAATAGGTTCGAAAATATCTATTCAAAGAAATGAGGAAACAAAGTTTTTTGCTTCACAATGGTAAAATGGCACTCATGGTCAGCAATTTTAGGATGTACCCAGTGACTTAGTGTGCGAGATTTCTATCTTTAGCTTTATTTTCTTATATGCGTTTTGGGGCTGAATTAAAGTCGAATTGGTGTACCTAATTCAAATCCCTGCCGAGGTCGTTGCGTTAAATTTAGCAGAAATGACCTTGCAAAATGTATAAATTAATTTGTCTCCCCCACGTGGTATGGGTTAAATAGCAGTGAAGATTAGGTAGACAGGGGAAGAATATTTCTAAATTTAGAACTAATTTTAAGTGGATCTGACAACTCAACCCATAAAACCAACTTGCGATAAAAATCATTGCAGATACATTAACAGGTTGACCTCTAGAGGTCAGTTACGAAATCTGACTTCAAACGCCAGCTTTGTAATAGGCAACTGAGGCAATAAAACATTTGATGACTTTATTTGTAGCTTCAACTTATATGACGTTTTTAGTCTTGTGAGTATTAAAGTCTCTATGCTCTCTTTTCTCATTGTATGTCTCATAAATTTCAACTATCCTTATCTGATTTTAAGTACAAATTTCTTTGTTCCTATTTTCCTTAAAGCTTTTTTGTTGTTCAGATTCTCTGTTCATAGTACCCATAACATTTGTTGGCAGAACCACGTCAAGTTTCTTATTCTTCTGTGAGAAAATTGTACAATATTCATTACCATATGAGAAATGTTTACATCGCAATCAAACATTCTTTGTATCTAAGGACATTTTAACACGTTCACTGCCAGAAGTCAATTACGAAATTTAACTTAAATCTCCAATTTTATAATATCTAATTTAGCTTATAACAGATAATTATGAGTTAATTTATAGCTTTCACCGAAGTCTTAACATTCTTTTCATACTAAATCTATCTGCGGGTATAAACTCATTGATGAAAATCTATCAGACAATTCCAAGCATGAGATAATTAGTAGTCGCTACGAGATCTCGCAGTTAACGTCATAGTAAAATTTGCTAAAGTGTTAAAATCATGGTGCTGTGGTCTTCTACTCCACATGGCATGAAGTGGACTCGACTACTCATTCTCTTCTGAAAGTCATTGTGTGTAAGCGAGGTTTGTTTTCATCTTTCTTTAAAGGACTTTCGCCCTGAGAAAAGAAAAAGAGAAGCAGAAAAATAAGGATGAAGGACTCGGCAATTACATTCGAACTACACTATATTTCCTCAAAACAGATCTTTATCCAGAACGACTAATCTTTCCGCGCCGTAATCTAATTTGTTGTAGTGGAATGTCCCACACTCCCTATCGCTTATGTGGACTGACTATATCAGGAGCTATATATAGTGAGCACAATATATACCTGGGGGCTTGCTTCGGCAGACGAGGCTATGCCGAAGGGCAGAGACTCGACTGGAGTGGTAGACAGCTACCGGGCTCCGTCTTTTATGCGGTCTACGGGGAATTTTTGCCCGAGCCTACGAGCTCGGATATCCCACAGGCTATTTTATGAATTTAAGTGTAGTACTAGATTGGCAGTGAGGTCTCATAATTTTAGAATTGAATTAGATAGATGCAACCGTAACTTCTATGTTAAGTTTCTTGTCGTTCACTTATCACTTGCGGATCTCTTTTACGGTTCTATATATTCCAGCCAAGTTTGATCTTCAAAAATTTAAATGCAATCTCAATCGCTATCCACTGTCTTCTTGTTTACTTTACTATTATTCTTGCTTCTTAATAATGTTTCTCTTTTTTCTTATTCTCCACACCCAGTTAATCCCTGTGTCTTAGTGGCTTTACTGCCTTTACAGCCTCGCTTAGGGTGAAAAGATTAGAAACAAGTCTATGCAACATAATTCACTATCGTCTGGGGTTGTGGACAGCTACCCCACTCCATTTTTTTACGGGGTCTACGGGGAATTTTTGCCCGAGCCTACGAGCTCGGATATCCCACGTTAAATTCGGCCTTATGCCATATCTAACCGCTCGGGGTGGTTGGCAAATATCCTTGCCTCGGGATTTAGTTGGAGATTTGTCTCCAGCTAAGCTAGTCGAACTCTCTGCCTTCGGGCAGAAAGGAACCCAGACAAGGCTATGCCGAAGGGCAGTGTCTCGTCTGGGGTGGTAGACAGCTATCCGACTTTGTTTTTACGGGGTCTACGGGTAATTTTTGCCCGAGTCTACGGACTCTGTTTTACACCGCATTAAATAACGGCCTTGTGCCACATCCTGCCTCGCGGAGTGGTGAGGTAAATAACCTTGCCTCGGGAATTAGTTCGAGATTCGTCTCCAGCTAAGCTAGTCGAACTCTCTGCCTTCTGGCAGAGAGGAACCCAGACGAGGCTATGCCAAAGGGCAGAGTCTCGTCTGGGGTTGTAGACAGCTACCTCACCCCGTTTTTTACGGGGTCTATGAGGAATCTTTGCCCGAGCCTACGGGCTCGGATATCCGGCGTTAAATTTGGTCTTGTGCCAGATCTGACCGCCTGGGGCGGTTGGAAAATATCCTTGCCTCGGGAATTACTAGCCTGCCACCCGATTCCCTGTCTTTTAGTAGTGTATTCGCTTTTACAATAAACCTTTCTCTACGCGCGTGTCGTTCCTTTACTTGAGTATCACCTTTGTCAGTTTGTAACCTCTTTAATGATACAACATAATTATATAATCTCAGAATGAGTGAGTTCG
Source organism: Acanthosepion pharaonis (assembly GCA_903632075.3). Lineage (NCBI taxonomy): Eukaryota > Metazoa > Mollusca > Cephalopoda > Sepiida > Sepiidae > Acanthosepion > Acanthosepion pharaonis. The sequence continues at coordinate 490,376 of CAHIKZ030000623.1, forward strand.
CATCCTTGTCTCAGTATAAATCCGTCATCATCCTCAGGTGTCATTAGCAAAACTTTTAAAGCTATAATGAACATGAAGCTTATTGATCACCTCAATAGGGATAGCCTCTTGAGAGACAAGCAGTGCAGATTTCGATCAGCTTGGTCCACTGCTGATGTGCTGTCATTACTCAGAGAATCAGTGATCCATTAAACAACAAATACATCTCAAGGACGATCACATTAGATATTTCAAAGGCCCTTGAAAAGGTGCGGCATAGAAGGCTATTACTGAAACTCTCTAATTAGGGCCTCAATGGAAGAGACTTCTCAATTATCAAGTCCATTCTAACAGGCCCCTGAAGGTAGTTGATAATGGCCACACTTCCGAGGCCCAAGCCATCAACGCAAGCGTCCACCAAGGATTCTCGGTCCAACTCTCTATTTTACTATTTTTTATCTATGATGTTCGTAGGAGTATACTCCGATCATTTGTAAATATCTATGCTCATGATACAACAGTATATGGTGACACCTGGAAAACTTTGGATGACCAGAGCCTGGCAGCTGATCTCTCCTCTGACTGAGCTTTAACAGCTTAGTGGAGCTAACTGGCTTTTCACATACAATGCCTCTAATACCAAACGAGTAACGGTCCATAATCACCGAGCGAATTTTGAATCGCGATGAACGGATGTCCGCTCAAGGAGGGCCTCTACCTTGAGTGCCTATTAGAATTAAGCTCAACACAGTCATCGTAGAACTCATCTATACGATTAATCGCTAAAGATGCATAGAAAATGATCGATTCCTGAGCCGCTCCAGTAAGTGCCTGACTCCCCTGATATCTTCTACTACAAGAGACAGTTCAGAACGAATATATATATATATATATATATATATATATATATATATATATATATATAAAGACAGAACAGTAAGATATATAATACGGTGTTCTTATAGATATTTTTATTTTTACAAAAATAGTGCTCAATGGAAATTTACAGAGCATTAATATTATGGTTAGAACTGTGTAGCGAAAAAAACATATTTTAAATCAATTAATATATATATATATATATATATATATATATATATATATATATATATGTTAGGAAAGGAGATATTTGGAAAAAACCTGGACGTAGATTTATATTTGGATAATATTCAATGGCGACACTCTCGAGAATTTTTCTTCTGAATTAATTATTTTCTTTTATTTATGAGTGTGGCATTTATGAAATCAAAGAGGATACTTCCCAGTTACTCCAAATTTAACCTGTTCAAGTCTAGTGTAAACTGTTATCTCACACATATCTCCATAAACTGTGCCGAGTGCTCTGTAAACCGCTAAATGGAGTGGCTTTTGGGCTAAACATTAGCTCTGGGGTGAAAAATGATTGCAAAGTAAAAATTATCGCACTGGAGTCGATTCGCCCATGCATTAACTTTCCCAGCTTCAACAGCCGCAGCGGGAGTGTCGCTGTCTTTGGGACTCAAATTACTTCTCGTAACATTTCCAGGAAGGCTTCTTGTAATTCTTGTGTCTTTGATTCCAGTTGATATTTGAAAGAGAACGAAATGTAAATCTCCCAGAAAAGCATCAAGTTGCATGACCTTTTTTTATTTTTTCATTTTCATAACTTCGGCTTTTGCAGTGATCGATTTTTTGCATCATTGCCCCTGCTCACTGGAGCAAATTGGTGAGTTTACCTGAAAGACTTCCAGTCTTTTATGTTTCTTGCGAAAAGGTCGAAGTATATATGGAAGGGAAAATAAACAAAAAGAAAATTTTCAGAGTTGCCTACGCACACAATGTGTGTGTAGAATTGTGCACATATATCCGTAAAAATATGCCGAGATATTTCTGCGCAAATATGTACATTCGAAGAAGAATACTATGCGTACATATATGTAAGTATATGTAAATGTCTATGTATAAAGAAAAAGGTATATATATATATATATATATATATATATATATATATATATATATATATATATATATATATATAAATAGGTATTAATATATATATGTATATGTATATATATATGTATAAATTAAAAGCTATGTATACATAAATAATAGGTATTTATATATATATATACACACACACACACACACATATATATATATATATATATATATATATATATTTATAATAAGAAGAGGAAGATAGCCTAAATGGGAAAACGCATTTATTTTACTCAACACATTACATACTATAACATCATTCTTTGTTAATGCACTTAATTCTTTAGAGAATATAATACCATAATCTAATATTGATATTGTACAGAGAAACTTTTGATTTTAATGCAGCTCATTACTTGATTCACACACACACACACACACACACACACACACACACACACACACACACATATATATATATATATATATATATATATATATAAATTTCTAAAGAAGTAATAGATTTTATTTTTTGATCCGAAATATTTTTATTACTTCAGTCGTTATTCTATCGAAGTCCATTAATTCTTTAGAAATTGCTTGGTTTACTTTTCGGAGAAGAAGCCGAGCAGGTATCCGATTCACTTAAAATCTAAACGAGTGAGTGTGTTTTTAAGGCAAAATCGAACCTCGCCTTATTATGAAACTGTTGCTAGCCGACCAGTCGCATCAGAACAGGCTTCCTCCTGCAAAGGGAGATGAATGTTCGAATCCACCCGAAGGGAGCATTTCCTTTATTAAGTATTCTCCAGTACTTAGGCCGGTAAATGAGATAAATTTTAATTTCTTCTCGGTAATAACAGGACAAAAAGAAATAAAAAAACAAAAACAAATCTATTTCCATACCTGAAGATGTCTGTAGGAACAGACGAAAGCTTGTAAAAAACTAAAAAAAAGACCTTATGCAACTGGAATTTATAAACAGGGCCCATAACATTCATATACAGGTTCAGGGTTAATGTACTTTATTAAATTTATTTGTGAGGATGTATTCGCGCCATTTAAATCATTAACTTCTATATCTATTTTTTGAATGAATGATTCATGTAATGTAAATTGAACTGCACCACATACTTCATATATATATATATATATATATATATATATATATATATATATATATATATATATATTATTATTATTATTATTATTATTACAGGATCATTTTCCAAATTATTCAAGTTGGCTGGAAAGCAGTGAGCCGGAAGGGAGTTACACAAGTGAGAAGTGTGCGAGAAGAAACTATTAGCAACGAATTTGCGGTTACATTTAGACAGCTTAACTGTAAGTTGATGAGATGTCGACGCCAGTCTAGAGCTGCGCTTAAATTTAAAAAAAAAATCTACGTACCCTAGCGAAGAGCTCATTCGAAAAATTATCACGAACGCATTTATAGAAAACACATAGAGAGATAAACTTACGGTAGTGGGAAAGTGAGTGGAGTTGAGGTGCGAGATCAGGAGCAATAATTTGGAGGGGGGGATTTTATCAAGGACGTCAAGATAAAAAAGCAAGGGCATCGGGCAATATGCACAGAAATATTCTAATCGTAGATGAACGGTAGTCTTATAGATAGATTCTGGAGAGCAAATTGCCTCGTCCTACATTGCGAACCGACTAACTCGAAGGCTGACCTATTAATGGATTAAATATATTCGAGAAGGCTCAACGACTCACTTTCCTGGATGACGAAATCAGCGATGCTGATGGAAGGCGGCAAGTGATTTCTCAGATGATTAATGATTAAGTTTACTTTTGCAGGCGTTAAAATTAACAAGCCATCATTTGCTACAGTTAAATACGGACTTGGGCTCCTTTTATACATCAGCTACAATTTTGACCCTGTCAGACAGATAAGCTTTACTATCGAGGCAGTCGTTAATTGTTGTCGTCAACGTAGATGCCAAGTTGAGAGTTGATGTCATCAGGAACGTCATTAATTGAAATTAAAAATAGAGTAGGATCCAGGATGGAGCCCTGGGTGACACCTGCATTACAATTTAAGGATCTAGACAAGGGGTCGTATAGGATAACTCATTTCACGATTTGAAAGGAAAGACTCGATCAGTTCAAAAACGTGTCAGGAGACACCGTATCTTTTCAATGCAACATCCCGGCCTTCACCATTTTATCTAGAGGATGATCAACTCTTTTCGCAAATATCATCAGCACATCAGCAGTTTAGCTGGAGGAACGAAAGCTATATTGCTTGTCTGAGAAAAGTCCCTACGATGAGAGATGATGAATTCAGAATTGATTAGGGTCTCTGGGTGTTTCCTCCAAAAGAGTTAAATGACTAATAGGCCGATAGTTGGAAGGGTCAGACAGCTCCCCACAATTCTTAAAAATTGAAACAACAGCAGGCAGGAAAACATGAGGGAGCAAAGCATCTCTATCTATAAGTGTGTGTGTGTAACGAATGCACGGCCGCAATTTTCGACGGATTTGCACCAAAATTTACATGCACATGCTCCAAGTTAGCGGGAAGGCCAAGACCGACTTTGCATTTCCCAACTCCCATCGATAGTGGAAATAATCGATTTTTTCATGCTTCTACAGCAGTTTTCATGTAGTTTGCGGCCATTTTGTACTGGCCAGAGTGAGAGCCTATAGCTGGCTGCCACGAATAGGCAGGAAGATTCTATTGGCCAGCGTTAGAGTCAACAGCTGAATGACACGAATACTAACTAGCATGCAAAAAAAATCGATAGCTGCATTCGTGACAAGTGGGAAAAATTTAAATCTGCATGACACTTTACTCCAATTGGCTCATTCGATTGCTTAAACTCAACGTTGTTCTGATTCTGCAGAACTGGGTTGGGTGTGAAAAAGTATTTGTTGTTAACATTCTTTTTTCGTTCGGTTTTTCCAGTTACGAGTCCTTTTTTAAATCTGATCATTTTGTGTTCATTTTGTTTAGTTCTTTTTTCGTAACAGATTTAATGTTTAGTATAGAGCTTAGAAAAAATTCGCAGTGTGAGATAGGCAAGGAGTAAGGCATGTATCAACATCAGCACGGCAAAGGGCACTCCTTTAAAGGCAAGGGAGGGCAAAAATATTTTATAGCGATTGCTGTATGAGTCGTACGATTTTTGAATCAAGCACGGGCAACGCCGGGCCATGCTGCTAGTCTATTATAGAGTTTAAAGAGAACACAAGCCAGTTCGAGAGCACACTACTTAATGACTATTACAGGGATACCATTGGGAACACATGCTTTGTGGGGATCTAGGTTCGAGATGACAGCAGAAAACAAGGAAGGTGTTATATGCATATCACGCAGCAGAAATTCAGTTTTAGGATGGAAGTTAGGCAGGGATATTCTGGATGAGTGAAGCGTACATACTGAAGAGAATTTAGGGGCAAAGCATACAGCTTCCACAGCAGAGGATGATAACATCTTATATTGATTGAAGAAGGAAGGAATAGAGACCTTACTCTTATTTAATGATATATATATATATATATATATATATATATATATATATATATATATATATATATATCATTATTTCAAACTTTATTTTATTGAATACCCATGTTTTGATGGACACGCTCCGTTTTATAAACAGTGTAAAAACAACATTTGCAGTTTTCTAATGTGTCCTGATTGATTGTAGTGTTTTAGCTATGGGGAATAAACTACAATCAATCAGGACACACATTAGAAAACTGCAAATGTTTATTAATAGATTCCGATTTTACTTCCACATTCACACGCAGAAAAAAAAGAAACATATTGGATTTTAAAATTAAATACACATAAACTAGGGTTGAATAGGGACTTAGGTCATTTAAATCTTTATAAATATTTCAATAGTTAAGCAATTTTTTTTTAGATATAGTAAAAAAAAAATTTTAAATATTTATGACAGTTAGGAATATCCGAACAGTGACGTTCCATGTCACGTGACGTCCGCGTCTCGCGAAGGACGCTACTTGCTAACAAACAGTAATTTTAATTTATTTGTAACAAACAGTTATTTCTGATGAAAAATTGAGGACAATTTGAAATATCAAATATATATATAAATAAATAAATACTTTCATGAAATAAAACATTATAATCTTTAATTTGAAACTTTTTCTATATATACATATTAAGAAAGTATACGTGGCTTCTCATTATGCTATATATATAAATATATATATATATATATATATAGATGTTAGCTCTATCTCTGATATTGAGTGCTTTCTAATTAGTACCGCGCATATAATATATAAATAATTATATATATATATTATATATATATAATTATATATATATATTAGCTTCCCTTTTTGAAACATGGTTAGAACTGTGTAGCGAAAAAAAAACATATTTTAAATCAATTAATTTATAATATTAATGCTCTGTAAATTACATCGAGCACTATTTTGTAAAAATAAAATATCTATAAGAACACCGGATTATATATCTTACTGTTCTTTCTTTTTTATTTTATATATATATATATATATATATATATATATATATATATATATATATATATATATATATATATATACACTTTTTCACACACACACATATATATACATGTACATATATATACATGTGTAAGCATATAACATTATTAGAAGAGTAAAGAGAAACCCTGCCTCACTTATCAAGTAAATCATATATGTCATATCGATATCTTTTTCAGATCTTTATTTGCTGAATGGTAAGCTTTGCCAGTATAATAATTTTCATTTCCTGAACTTCTGCATGACATTGGTCCCAAAAAGGAACAGCGAAGATCTATATATATGCGTATAGACTGTCACAAAAATTAGCATGCTCAACACTGATATATTCAAAAAGGGCAGTTTATATGCAAATATATATATATATATATATATATATATATATATATATATATATATATATATGAGGAATGCTGAACAATTGTATAGATATAGTTTCCGGTCATATTAAGCTGAAAAATTGGTTTTCATTCGACAAACAAGTTTAAACCGCATTGGGACCTATCATTAATTAGATAGGGTACTGTAAGTAACGTTTTTCAATACGATTCGGCTTTAAATAATCAAGATGAGTTTGTTGAACCGTAAGAACAAATCGACCAATCAATCTATCTCTCTCATGATATACATGCATATATATAAATATATATATATATATATCATTGAATACGACAGACAAGGTGCTTTGATTTAGTTTTTTATACACTTTCTCATGCGATCTAATATTTTTTTTCCTTTTCCGATGATAAGTTATATAAAGACTGTCCGGTTGCTCTTTTATTCCGAGCGCTTTCGGCTATACATTTAGGCATTTTTAAGGATCAAATATTTTAACTGTTAAATAAGAAATATTTTGTTGCATGTATGTATTTATATAATGTTTCCTTTTTTCAAAACACAGTCAAGTTTCTCAACTGCCTTAATCAGGTATTGAACTCACTCTTTGGGTCCTGTCACCGGATCTAACCAACGTCTTCATCCACTGTGCCATGTGTCCTTGAGGAAATCTGTCCGCGAATTTTTGAGTATTATAAACCTAATGTCTTCAGCATCATTTTTTATCAGTGCTCATATTGCAATTTTTGCTGTTATCACGAACGTTTTTACTAGAGTTCATATTGCAATTTTTGTTGTTATTATTGCTTTTCTCTGGCACTCCTTATTACTGATTCCCATATTGTATTCATTTCTATGCTTGGTTGGCTCAGGGGATTATTGTGGCCTAGCATATATATCAATTCCTTAAGTTTACGGATTTTCCAATGGTGTTCCCTGTCTATGATCTCAACATGATCCCACAGAGGGCGGTGATCCCCCTTTTCTCTCCATATGTGGTCAGCCACGCCTGATTTTTCCACTTCCCCTCGTTTTACAGCTTTCTGGTGTTTTTGAAGCCTTACCTTAAGGGGGCGGCCTGTCTCCCCTTTATATTTCTTTCTGCAGCTGCATAGGATAGCGTACACACAGTCTTTAATCATGTTCTCCTCTACTCGGGAGAGATATCTGAGAAGTGTCGTCCAGCTTTTGAAGGTTATTCAGATGTTAGATGGACCACAGATCCTTTGTATTTTCTCTGATAACCCCTTCCCATAAGGCAGGCATACTGTTTTCTGAGTGTTGTTGTCCTCCTCTTGTACCCGCCTATCCCTGTTTATTGGGGCTGCTGCCATGTACCCAGGGTAGTTGTTACGTTGTAGGGTACTACTTATACTAACCAATTCTTTATCTACTGTCTCTGGGTCGCCACTTATGACTTTTGCTCGGTGTTGTAAGCAGCGGACGATCCCTTTCTTTATGCTGTATGGATGGTGGGAATTGAAATTGAGGTAAATGAATGTCGGTTTACGGTATACGGATGTCTTGAACCCATGCTCTGTTGAATGGGAGTGTTTTGTTACTCTCTTTCTCCATCGTGAATTGTATCAAAGGTCTTATTGAGTTCATATGGTCCAGCAGAACCTGAAAATCTTCCTAGTGGAGGAAATGTTGTAATAAATATGGCGACAAAGATGAAAACAATCGTCCGATTAATGTTAATAGTGTACATAATACTGACAATTATTTTAAGACATTTTTATGTTTATACGTTCTTTTCATAGATACAAATAATTAAGTAAAATTATATAAATTCAAAAATGTTAGGAGTTGTATTATTCATGCAACCCCTCAACTGATAAATACAAAAATTGTAAAGCTGTATTTCCAGGCGTTGAAATATTCATACCCTGTCCTAATCAAATAAATATAAAACCAACGTTGAAATATTTGTTCACCAAATAAGTATCAGATTATTAATATGTATTTTCAGGCATTGGAATGTACCTTCAATACCTTCACCAAGTAAATACACAAAAATGTAAATCTGTATTTTCAAGCGAAGAAATATTTATAACCTCTCCTCACCAAATAAATACAAACATCTTAGGCGTTGAAATATTCATTCAATCCACTCATTACATAAATACATAAATTGTAAATACAATGGAACTGCGATTCACGAATTTAATTCGTTCCTGAAGGCCGTTCGTAACCCGAAATATTCGTAAACCGAAACTATTTTTCCAATAGGAATCAATATAGAGAAAAAACGTCCCAGTACAATAAAATTGGGAAAAAATCACGCCACAACACATGAATGTATACAACACGGCAGTCGACTCAGAAATTATTCTGTTCGGGTTAAACTCGGTTCCGTAATGTTGTTCGAGATCCGAAATTTTGTTCGATAACCGAGGTATTTTAATCTTAAATTTTCTGTTTGAAAACCGATTTGTTCGACATGTGAGACGTTCGAGAACCGAAGTTGCACTGTATGTATTTTCAGATGTTGAAATATTAATACCCTCTTCTCACCAAATAAATACAGAAATCTACTCATTAAATAAATACAAAAAGTATAAAGATGTATTTTCAGGCGTTGAAATATTCATACCCTCTTCTCACCAAATAAATACAGAAATCCATTCATTAAATAAATACAAAAAGTAAAAAGATGTATTTTCAGGCGTTGAAATATTCATACCCTCTTCTCACCAAATAAATACAGAAATCCACTCATTAAATAAATAAAAAAAGTATAAAGATGTATTTTCAGACGTTGAAATATTCATACTTTCTCCTCATCAAATAGATACGAACATCTGAGGCGTTCAAATATTCATTCAATCCACACATTAAATAAATACAAAAAAAAAAATAATACCTTCTCCTCATCAAATAAATACTAAATTCTCTGGTGTTGAAATATTTATTCAATCCCCTCAACATATAAAAATAAAAATTGTAAATCCGTATATTAGGCGTCGAAATATTCAATCTATCGCCTCGGTAAATATATAAAGAATATAAATTAGTCTTTAATCCTGATCGATTTTAAAGATCAGAGAATTTACATCTCATTTTAAAACTTTTTGATCCGCTCTTCAAAAACAAACATGAAAATCGGTTAATATTTAAAAGCTATCATAATTCACGTATCTATAATACTTAACTTAATTAAGTTTTACTTAATTCCATGTTAACGCGAATCTACTCATACGTTTTGGAATTACTAGGAGCCTTTTTATGATATGCCTGACCCAGGACTTAATATTAAATTTCGATTGATGTAGTTAATCTTAAAAGAGCGGATCATCTGATGCCGAACTACGTAATAGATAGGCAAACCACCGAAGTTTTAATTTCTCTTAAGGAATTTTAGAATGTCGACTTGCTGGAAAGATTACGTCAAACTTGAGGATTAACATTTTTTGTTTAATTGATCTATCTATCTATCTATCTATCTATCTATCTATCTATCTATCTATCTATCTATCTATCTAATGTCAGTGTATTCCTATCTATCTATCTATCTATCTATCTATCTATCTATCTATCTAATGTCAGTGTTATTCCTATCTATCTATCTATCTATCTATCTATCTATCTATCTATCTATCTAATGTCAGTGTTATTCCTATCTATCTATCTATCTATCTATCTATCTATCTATCTATCTATCTATCTATCATCATCTAATGTAAGTGTATTCCTATCTATCTATCTATCTATCTATCTATCTATCTATCTATCTATCTATCTATCTATCTATCTGATGTCAGTGTATTCCTATCTATCTATCTATCTATCTATCTATCTATCTATCTATCTATCTATCTAATGTAAGTGTATTATCTATCTATCTATCTATCTATCTATCTATCTATCTATCTATCTATCTATCTGATGTCAGTGTATTCCTATCTATCTATCTATCTATCTATCTATCTATCTATCTATCTATCTATCTATCTATCTATGTGATATAATGGAATATGAATACACCTGTGTTCCCCCTCACTGGAATATGATTGCCTGGTGACCGTCATAAATACCGACGGACGTGTAGTAGAGTCAGAGAGAGCCTTAGTCTGAGAGTTAAGTCTATAACGACGCCCATTGGACTACGCCATTGATCTACACTTCTTACCTGCGACTACGACGCGTACCAGTCGATTACTGCTACCGTATTCTACTTGGTTATAGTAGCCAAAACCACTTAGCTACTTCGTTCAAATAGATCCCTTTTCCGGGACATATCACTATGTCAGTTTGTTTTTGATGTATCTGTGTATGAGTATCTTCTCTTGTGTCAAATCCTTTCAGGACATAATGACTCTCCACAACTTCCTTTCTTTTATTGTTTTATGTATCTTTTTACACTTTATCATACATCTTGTCTCTATTCTGTCATGCATCCATCCAAACTCGACAAAGTCCTTCACTCTTTCGCCCTGTTTCTATTGCCTTCCGTATGTCCTGTGAGTGTTAAATTCTTTAGACCCACTTACCTCATTATATTTCTAAGAAAATACACATGTCTTTTTCTGATTGTAAGTATCAGTTTTCTTGCTACGATTTTCCTTTAGACTTACTTGTTGCTTACATGTTTTACCCAGGATAATTTCACCATTTGTCGGTAGGATCATATCCTCAGCTTCAAGCCCCTTCTTCATCTGTGAGGAAGCTATCCCATGTAGTTAAATTTCTGTACATTCTTGATTCTGACATCCCCACTACGTAGCTCACACACTTGTGCTGCCTCTTCTACTGACAGCCATGAATTCCGTCATGGTGATAACTCTGTTTAAAATTATATTCATTTAACAAAACGCCCACTCGATCCGAATACAGTACAATTACAGGGCCTTTTAACGTGGTAAATGAATGTTCGTCTATGCAACCTTTCTAAAAAAAATGATATCTTTACAACTGATCAACATTTTCATATTTATTTACTTGTTCACTTATCAATAAAAATATCCATTAAAAGATGATTTAAATATTTAAACAAACTACATGTGTTTCTATCTTATTTGTGAGTTGTGTGTGTGTTCCAAGTTATGTGCAATCATGTGAATACATATAAGAATATATTCTTTTGTCTTGTGTAAATGTTTGTAGATGATAAGAATCTGTTTTGAAAAAACATGATAATCTCAAATCAGCAATTATACATAATATTAACTTACATAGGAGCAAAATACTTTTACTGTCTTATCAGGTCATTCTCACAATTTTACATAAAACATTTTAAAATGTTAACATAATATAAGGTGAGTTAATCCTGTTAAGATGTGCACATAGTAATCGTTATCAGTGCTGAAAATGGAATTGGTATGCTGAGTTCAAATTCCGTCATAGTCTGCATTAACTTTCACACATGTACCCTTAAAAGGTATGAATCTCATCTCTTCTCCCTAGCTATGGGTTAAAATATAATGCCAAACTGAGCTCTCTAGCCTTGGTCGGCAACTACTAGGATTAATCACCACATTAAAATAAATATTCGCAGTGTGAGATAGGCAAGAAGTAAGGCATGTATCAACATCAGCACGGCAAAGGACACTCTTTTAAAGGCAAGGAAGGGTAAAATATTTTAAGTCAAGTGATAGCGATTGCTGTATGTGTCGTACGATTTTTGAATCAAGCACGGGCAACGCCGGGCCATGCTGCTAGTCTATTATAGAGTTTAAAGAGAACACAAGCCAGTTCGAGAGTACATTACTTATTGACTCTTACAGCGATACCAAACCCACTAATTAATCCAGAGCTGTGTGGAGAAGAGGTGAATTCATAATTTTCTCCAGGGTATTTGTGCATAAGTGAATATAATAAACCCAGTTGGAATTGGAACTCAGATCTCTAAATTCCAATTTCAAGCCGTTATCTATTACACCACCCGCACATCCAAGCTTGTAGCACCTGGTATTCCCAAGTGGTTATCCATCTAGGTACTGATCACGTTTGATGTTGATAACTTCAGTGATCATATGAGATATGGTTGTAAGCCCATCTGTTGGAGAAAGCAAGTTTCAAATATGTTAGATTATTGAAGTCTTCTATTAAGTATTTCTACTAATGAAAAAAAAATGATTGATGTAACCTTGAGGTTTTACTTATAATAATATTACTATATTTCTAGTATGTTAGACACTGCTTCTTGGAACAAAAAAGGAAGCATTTTCTGTGTAAATAAAAGCTTGCTTCTCTATAAATGAATGATGTGCAATAATATCATTGTTTATGATGCGGCATGATGAATACAAGCAGCTTTGGGAAGTGAGTGATAGTGACTTGTTAATCTTTGTCGCAGGGAACCTTTCTTGTAATTTCTTTCCTCTATAGTTTTAATGCATTTAAATATTCATCACTTCATGTTAGCCTATGCAAACTTCCTAAAAATTATGAATGTTTGGTTGGTTCTTTTTGTTTATCGATATATCAACCTCTATAGGTGATTTAATATCGAAATCTAAATATTTTGTGCACCATCTTTTGGCTTCAGCTAGATATATTTTTTATATAATTTTATACTCTCAGGGTAAATGTATGTTTTTTAGATATATAATTTGTAGATGATAACATTTTAGGTAATTTAAAAAAAATATACTGCTAGCAATTTTGTTACAAAAAGTACTGTTGGCTATTTTTTCTACAAAATGTATTATTGGTAATTTCACTATAAAAATAGAGTTCGACTAGCTTAGCTGGAGCCGAATCTCCGACTGAAGGATATTTGCCAACCGCCCCACGCGGTCAGATGTGGCTCAAGCCCGAATTTAACGTGGGCTCGGGCAAAATTTTCCTGTAGATCCCGTAAAAAACGGGGTCGGGTAGCTGTCTACCACCCCAGACGAGACTCTGCCCTTCGGCATAGCCTCGTCTGGGTTACTCTCTGTCCGAAGGCAGAGAGTTCGACTAACACAGTCGGAGACGAATCTCCAACTGAAGACAAACATACACTATTTACTACTGTATTTGTATAAATGGGGACATACCCATTATCGTCCGCAGGTATGCTACAACAATAAACTTCTGAGAAATTAAGATGTTATGTCAAACATTATTTGTAATATAACCCTGTAAGTGATTTTATAACTTGTTTCGTAGATAAACTTTGAAGGTTTTAAATTTCAGCAAGAAAAAGCTTCTAATTGAAAGTGTTTACTCATACTTTGATCTATTTTTCAACTATAATTCAACTTGAAAACACATAAAAGTCTGCGAAAATGATGTATATCCAACAACCCTGCTTCGGTCCAATACCCGTTACTGTCGACAGCATCCTGCATAATTGCTCCCTGTTGGTACCATCCATAGTTGTCAAAGTCTATCTGTTTTTTTTTTTTTTGCTTTTTTTTTTTTTATTCACTTCACCCCAAGGAAAGCGATAATGCTACTAATACAAAGAACTAAGACTGGGAGGGAAAGAGAATGAGAAGATTTTTAGAAGCAACCAGAAATCCAATAATAAACAGGAAACAATGGATAAACCTCTACTCCTGATAAAAAAAAAGGGGAGGAGTGCGAACCAGACGTTTTACAGACATAATATCTCCAGCCGATGTCTAACCATCTTCAGGTGTCTTTTTTATTTTAGTATTATCCTTCTCCTGTACAGGTTGCCCGATCTGTTTTACTATTTAATCCATATTTGGAGGGGGGACGAGACGGATTCATACATTTCTCAAGGATATGTGCGCAAAAGTGTGTGTAACGAACTGGAATGGAATTCGAACTCGGATCCCCAATTTCCCGTTCTGAACGGCCAACCCATACACTGCCTGCACATTCCAACATAATGTAGAAACTGTTAATTTTACTCTGCTGGCATGAAAAAATATACATGGAGTTTATTTTTGTTAATATTGATAGGTTTCATATTCTTTGAGCGATTTTCTGTGAAGGGTACTTATTTTTAACCTAACGTTATTTTACTGTGTATGGAACAACAAATTTAGTATAGGAAATTTTAACACAGATGCATTAGGGGTAGTTTCTCCCAACACCTCAAGATGCTACAAAACTAAATCAGTAATCTTAGAATTCGAGTCATGTTTATATTTCTGAGATGAGGTATCATGTTCACTATTTACATTATTCGGATTATTGTCCTCATATTTCGTTCACTGGGGTAGACTGTTCTAGTTCCACGTGCCATGTTTAATGGATGTCATTTATCAGTTAGCTTCTGTTAATTCCCATCTTAGAGTTTTCCACCGCCTTAACCGAGTATTGAACTCACACTCTTTGGGTCCTGTCACTGGATCCAGCTAACGTCTTTATCCATTGTGCCATGTGTCCAGTGACAGGACCCAAAGAGTGTGAGCGAAATAAAGGATTCAGTTCCACATTCCACCCACCTGAAGAAGGCCGGAGCGTACAACGACCGAAACGTTGTGATGAATATGGCGTCAAAGATGAGGACATTAGTCTGAATAATGTAAATAGTGAACTCGAGTCATGTTCTTAAATAGCCTCGTCAGATCCAAACTCTTATATGGATGTCACTCATAGCATCAAGGTTTTGTCTGTTTAACGGCATATCAACTCCTTATGGGTCATTTAATGCCGAAATTTAATTTTCTTGGAGACCATTATTAATTTTTTTTACAAAAATATATTGCTGTTTATATTTTTTCCTCCATATAAAAATGTATTGCTGGTGAAATTTATTGCAGGTAATCTTTTTTATTATGAATATGTATTGCTAGCTCCTTCACTAAAAAATGTATTTTTACACATTCATAATGGTTTTAACTCGGTTTTGGGGTTCACTATTTGTCCATAGCTGGGACCCTAACAGGTGCTACCACCCCGGGTCAGGTTAATCAATGTTAGGAAGAGTGATAACAGTTATTGAACATTAGAAGACTGTTTTCCTAAAAAAAATTAATACTGTTTTAAGAGTAAGATTTTACAACTTTCAACCGACATTAACGCGAACTGTTTGATTAATGTCGAACATTTCCTGTATGGAAACGGCAAATCTTAATATTACCCTTATTTTAGGATTTCCACAAGACTATATCCCACGACAAAATTTCATATTAATATTTATTTAGGTGCCAAGCCACCATAGAAACACTGATTGTCGAATTTCTTGTTTTACTATGGCCGCGATACGCTAGCGTATCGTTGCGCACATAGTTCTTTGATTCCAAGACTGATTAAGAGATCAATGCTTACTGATTGATTTAATCGCAAGATCATAGAGAAAACACGCGTTACACAGTTATTAGTTAACATACATTCTTTCTTGTGACTCAAAGCGACACCGAAATTAACAAGGAACAGAGGAAAACAGATATTGTGAAAAACAATGAAGTTTTAAGAAGATTCAGGATGGAAAGAAACTGCTGCTAAAAATCGTTAAGAGACAAGGTTAAAATCTAGATAGGCAGAGGAAACGGATGCAGGAACAAGTACTACAAGGCGAATGGATAAATTATTGCTGCGTGTAAGAAACAACAAGAAGCTGTGGAGAGCCACGATCGCATCGGTTCTACAGCGACATAGCAGAGAGAGAAGATAGTGTGTGTGTGTGTGTGTGTGTGAGAGAGAGAGAGAGAGAGAGAGAGAGAAGAGAGATATTGTTGAATATACAACATTTCGTTCTCCAAGTCACATGGTATCATACATTAAACGAGTCAAAGTCTATTTTGCAGATGGAGAAGAGACTTGTGGCAAGAGAAATGTGGTCCTAAAAAAGGATGCTGAGAATACTAGGGACCAGATATGAGCCACGGTGAAGTTTTAGAGAAAATGGAAACAAAAACGGGCACTTATCAAAAAGTGGTAGTTGAAATTTCTAGGGCACACCATGAGCAAAGAGGGCTTGGAGAATTTGACACTCACAGGGCATATTGAAGGCAAAAGAGCGACAGAGGAAAGCAGTCTATAACCTACCTAACGAGCTTGCGTAAAGGGTTGGCAGAACAGCGATTAGGGAATATAACAAAAAGATAAATTTTGCTAAAGGCTATGAAAGAACAAGAAGTTGTCTGGTGGTGGGCTATGGTCACCCACGTCCTGAAGGTAAACAGCACATTGAATTAGAAAAGGCTTTGCTCGTGTCAAGTTAGCAATTATCTTTTAATTATTAAGAAATTTACGTTGGAATTGGAGCCATTGACTGAACCCAAGATGACCAGCAAGACATAGAAAGACAAGAAAAATAATAACCATAAAAATATAACCAAAATTTGGTTCCATATCACCAAAAAACACTTGTAGACATGGAAAATCCCTGAAGTGGGGACATAAGACAAAACATTATCGTCCGGCTCACACTCCTCCTCCCTTTTGAATAGGAGTAGTTTATCCTAAGCATGTCCACTGTTTTCGCGGAAAAACAGCATAGCGTAAATGAAAAATGCCACAAACGTAAAGAAAATAAAGTATTATCGTCAAAATGCTTATGTTATTATTAAGATGAAAGAAAAAAGTATTTTTTAATTATTTTTTGAAATTTTTTAATATTTTCTAACACGTTCGAAATTTTGGTTAAAGTCATCTTTGTTTACGTCATCGCGGTGACGTTTAAAATAACATATTAAGGACAGTATTGTCTGAAGAAATAATTTTTTTCTGATGAATAATTAATTTTTACAAGAATTTTTTCGTTTTTTAAGAAATTTTAATTATAATAATTTATAATAGTTTTAAATCGTGTAAAGCTCTGTATTAGGAGGGTTCCTCGATATTATGTAGTAATTAAGTAGAAAAAAAATTTACGAATCCAAAATTGATAAGTTTAATAAATTTAGTTGCGCTACTTTTTTTTAAAAATAATTTTTATGTTGTATTTTTTACTTAATACATTCCTTATTTCCATGTATGATATACAGAACTTGCCATTATTATAACAAGGTCACGTGATCTAAGTGTTTTGTCCCTTTACGTGGCCTTTTCAAAACATTTCGTTTCTCAGATTGTATTTTCCGTTCAGCTTTAAAAGTGTAAACTTTAAATTTTAAATTATTTTTTCTTTTTTCATTTACTATTTCACTAAATAATTTTATTTTATGTATTGTATTTCCATTAGTGTGTGTCATACTCAAATAGAATAATTTTTTAAAAACTCAGACTTAAAAATTATGTCATTTATGGTCATCAGTAATAGCTGTCATCGGCTCGTCAATCAACCATCATCAATAGATCGAACAGATGAACAAGACCGCTCGTTAATAATTGGTTGTATATTATTTTTTTATGCAATAAGTAACAAAAGATTTCTTTGAAATCAGATTACTTTAACTTTAAATTTTTAATTTTACTAAAATAACGTGTCAGAAATTTTTTTTAAATATTTTAAAATCGATAAATTTGTGTTTGTTTACAAATTTCTTAAAATTAAGAAAATGGCCGTTTTTAAGAAAATTTAAAAATTTGAAATTAAATTTGACAATCAAATGTATATAGTTTCTATCTGAAATACACCAGAATAGTTTAATTAATAGAAATCGTAAATTTAATTATTAAACTTTCAATTAAAGCTAAAATGAAATCTTCAATAATGTTTTTTCGTTGTAAAAAATTCAATATAGAAAATTTATGCCGAAATAGTGGAGGTACTTAGTTTATCCTTTGTTTCCTGTTTAAGATTGGGTTTCAGGTTCTTTCTAAAGACTTCTCATTCTTTTTTTTTTTTTACTTCCAGTGGCCTCTTGCATCTTGTGGCATTATCATCTTGTTTGGGGTGAATTGATTAAAAAAAAAAGTAAAAGTTTTTCTCTGAATTTCTGAGATGGGGAGTTATCTTTATTTACATTATTTACACGCGGACTGTTGGCAATAAACTGATGAAGTCCGGGAAGCACAACGACTGAAACGTGAAAACAAGAACAAATGGAGGCAATAGTCGGTGGGTAAATGATTGAAATAATAAGTAATATATGCAAACTAGAGATAAAATTACTGAAACCGAAGATAACCAAAGTAACGCCCAAACTCCAATAGAACGTCTCGGTTTCAGAACGACTCGGTTTGTAAACAAACATGTCGATATACTGAAGGAGAAATATAAAAGAATAGAACTGAAGGGAAACCCTAGTGACATTGACGAGGTCATCCAATGAAAAAGAGATAAGAAAAAAGAAGTGAAGAAATTCTAGAGCCAATGAAAGAGACAGCACAGGGGAAAATGGAAGAAAATATAAGATGGTAGGCAGACAGCAGGAAAAGATGTAAACAGGAAAAAAAGATAAATGACTCAACGAAAAGTGTGATCTCGTAGAGACATTACGGAACATCGACAACAGCCATGCATAAACAGTGAGAAGATGCGTCATCTATTTATCTCAGTTTGCTCCGATCTATCTATCTATCTATCTATCTATCTATCTATCTATCTATCTATCTATCTATCTATCTATCTATCTATCTAATTCTCTCCGTATCTATCTATCTATCTATCTATCTATCTATCTATCTATCTATCTATCTATCTACCACACTCTCCCGTTATGTATCATTCTTTCTGTCTGTAACTATCTCAATCCGTTCATATCCATCTGTCTATCTGTCACATTCGGTTGATATCTATCTATCTATCTATCTATCTATCTATCTATCTATCTATCTATCTATGTCAGTATTTTCATATATATTTCGTTCTGTTCATATCTAACGTTCAAGCTATCACAGTCTGTAACTATGTATATCTCATTCGAAAATATCTATCTATCTATCTATCTATCTATCTATCTATCTATCTATCTATCTCAGTTTGTTCCTATCTATTTACCTATCACACTCTACTGTTATGTATCTATCTTTCTCCCTCTCTCTCTCAATCGGTTCATTATCTATCTATCTATCTATCTATCTATCTATCTATCTATCTATCTATCTATCTATCTATGTCAGTATTTTCATATATATTTCGGTCTGTTCATATCTAACTTTACCTCAAGCTATCACAGTCTGCTACTATCTATATCTCATTCGAAAATATCTATCTATCTATCTATCTATCTATCTATCTATCTATCTATCTATCTCATTCTGTTCGTATCTATCTATCTATCTATCTATCTATCTATCTATCTATCTATCTATCTATCTCATTCTGTTCGTATCTATCTATCTATCTATCTATCTATCTATCTATCTATCTATCTCATTCTGTTCGTATCTATCTATCTATCTATCTATCTATCTATCTATCTATCTATCATATTCGGATGATATCTATCTATCCAACTATCTATCTGTCACATTCGGTTGATATCTATCTATTTCTTTCTATCTATGTCAGAAAAAGTTGTCATCGACAGAAGGCATCAAGTCATAATTAATAATGGAAAGCAAGAAGAAAGGACGAAGTATTTCTTGTAAGAAAGCAAAATTTATTATCGTTAGCAAAAGAGACAGATCAAGCTGCACGATACGTTACAAGAGCTGTTCCAAAAGATTAACTATCGCCGTCAGAGAAATAAAAAAGCTCGTCGGAAGATGACTGCCAGAACCTAAGCAAATTATTAAAACAAATAATCCGTCAAAAACAAAGTCTGACGAACTACTATGTGATACAAAAAAAAACCCTGCATAGCAGTGAAATTTTTTTCAGCGAAGAAAAACTGATTTGACGCATCAGCAACGTGATTTTATCAACGAATGTGATGTATACCATGAATAAAACATGTGAGCAATTATGAAGTTTTAAGGAAAACAGGAACAACAAGGAAACGTATACTTATAATCAGAAAGAGACAGTTGAAATTTCACGCACATATTATGAGGAAGGCCTAGGGAATTTAAAACGGCACATACCGAAGACATGAGAAGCAAGGAAAAGACAGTAAGCAATCTACAGTGTGCGATGAATAAATTGTCATTTAAATGACGCGGAAATGAAAATAACACTGCCATCTTAGTTTAAGATATATATTTAACAAAATTACGCAAAATTATCTTGGAATACTAAAGAGTAAATTTATTTAATAAAATCGCCATTGGCTTCAATCACGGCCTCCAGATGATCTCAGAACTAAATGCATCTGTTTTAGACTCTTTCCTTGTTTGCTGTCATAATCCTTGCTTTCAGTTCATCTTTCGTGTTAGTATGAGTTTTGTTAATCTCGCGCTCAATTACGCCCAACACATAATACTTAAGGGGTTTTCAGCATAATAATCAAGAGGGTTACAGTCTGGGGAGTTAGGTGGCCAGGTGTAAGGGGTGATATGGTCGCAGAAATTGTCTGACAGCCATGACTGGGTTCTCCAGCTTGTGTGGCATGGTGAAGACACCTGTTGCTAGACATAGGTTTTTCCAGCAGCCATCCTCTTGACCCAGACAGAACTACCTCATCAAGGCCCTTTATGTAGGCTTCCATGTTTGGTATGGGGCCCTAACCAAAAATTCGGGAGTTATCTGAACGATCAAAGTGAGTTTTCCGAGCTGCCGTACCTTCGTAATCACCATTAGAATCCTCTGAACTGACACCCAAACACGCTGAAATGTTCATATTGGACCTTCCGATGCAAATGCCAAGCAGTACAGCATGCCTTTTCTAAATTTCTTTTTTTCTCATAGATGGTGCCCAACTGACTCTTCTGTTCAGTCGACAAAATCAAAAACAGTCAACGAGCATGCGCGAAATTAAGAAAATAAAACGGCGATAATTTACCCATCGCACCCAGTAGAATGGATGACAGAATAGTAGCAAAGAAGGGAAAGAGTAAAGAATTAGTTTATAAAAGTGAGTTACCGATAGACATGAATACCTACGTCTTGGAAAGATTAGACATATCAAAGAAGAAACAGTGTTTGTACAAACAGCGGATATCTATTTAGCGAGCTGGCTATGTGCATGTGTTTATGGGGGTGGGATGGATAATAATATCCGAAATAAACGTGGAGATGATGAGACAAAATGGAAAATCTTATAAACTACGTGTTTAACAGAGTTGCGTCGATCTCGGCTTCTTCATTTAGGAATGAAAGACAAAAACCTTTGAGGATGAAAGGGCAATAAATTAAATTAGCCTATCAGATCCGATGACCAGAAACCAGAAGGGTTTATATAAATATTATATTTGGTTGGTGTAAACATTTTCTAGCTTCAGCGAGCTAACACCCACGGTTATATATATATATATATATATATATATATATATATATATATATATATATATAATTTTTTTTATATATTTTTTTTGGTTGATTGTTATATATATATATATATATATATATATATATATATCGAAAATAAATAGACAAATACATCTAAAATATACAATGAAACAATTCTAATTTATATATATATATATATATATATATATATATATATATATATATATATATATGTATATAAGGAGGAATAATGGATATATATATATATATATATATATATATATATATATATATATAGCAAACAACAAAGAAAAAGTATATATACATAAAATGTATATATATATATATATGTATGTTGAAATAAAAAGAAAGAACAGTAAGAACAGTGTTTTCTTAACTTTATGATCAACAATACCCTGATGATGACATGGATGCGACGAAAGTAAATAAAGAAAACAAATATGTATACACAAGGCGATTTTCTCTCGTCCTTCATTAATATATATATATATATATATATATATATATATATATATATATATATATTGGGAAAGGTATGAATCATCTTCCTCTCCCTCCAGCTATGGGTAAAATAGCAGGACAGACTGGGTTCTATAGACTTGGATGGCAACTGGTCTAGTAAAAGCACAACTCTGAATTCGAAACCTGCGGAGGGTTGTTTGGGGACCTTGTGGCACGTAGTGCACCAGGTCTCTATATTCGGCTCTTCAAAAAGTGTGGATGGTCATGCACGAAACCTTCACCACTATAATCAAATCTCATGTGCCGGTGTCGGGCTGTAGGTTTCTTGAAACTGATCTGCTTGACCCTCATACATCGAATCTCGACAGGAGAGTCGATTATATATATATATATATATATATATATATATATATATATATATATATATATACATAAGAGGAGTCACAGAGGAGTAATGGATAGTGGATTGAGGAATCGGAGAGCCGAGATCAGTCGAATCCATTATATTTACTTACGTGTTAATACCCTTGGGGAAGGTATGAATCCTCTTCTTTTCCCTCCAGCTATGGGTAAATAGCAGGACAAGCTGGGTTCTATAGTCTTGCATCGCAACACGTCTAGGAGAAGGACAATTTTGAACTCAAAACCTGCAGATGGTCGTTTTTTGGACCTTGTGGCACTTAGTGCACCAGGTCTCTGTATTCGGCCCTTCAAAAAGTGTGAATGCTACTGCACAAAACCTTCACCACTATTATCAAATCTCATGTGCTGGTGCCAGAGTGTCGGTTCCTAGGAACTGATCTGGCTCACCCTCATACGACGAATTCGACTGGAGAGTCGGGTATATATATATATATATATATATATATATATATATATATATGTATATAATTGAAACAGTACAGAAGCGTATTAAGGCATTAAGAACAAGAAATTTTATATTGTAGGCCATAATAGATTTAAAACAAAATACACACCAGTCGACCGGTTTCGTCACTTCTCATCAGAACTGTTAACGGGGAACTAAAATTATGTCATCTATAACAGACTTTTTCTTTTTCTTTTCCTCATAATTTTAGTTCCCTGTTAACAGTGCTAATGACAGTGGACGAAACTGGTGTGTGTTTTTGTTTTAAATCTATCATGGCCTACAATATAAAATTTCTTGTTTTTAATGCCTTAATATATATATATATATATATATATATATATATATATATATATACACGTGTGTGTATATATATATTTCAAGAGACGGACAGTAGTAGAAGGATTTATTATTTCGAGAATTCTAAAAATGAGAAAATGATCATGCTAAAAATGTTCACGAATGTAAATATTGACCCAATGACAAATGTTGAGTATGAATCATTCGTTCAAATGTATTCCAGTATAATTTTTTCAACAAAGGAAATTATAATACGTTTTGAAAATTCTAAATGCACGCACGAACACTCTGAAGCACATATATGTTTTTATCCATTTATATTTGCCATAGATGGATACAAGTAAAATAAACATTAACATTCAAATTTGCATTTGAAAGGCATAAAGTAGAAATGAATATCTTAAAAATGAATTGATTGGTGAATATCTACTGAGATAGCTGTTAAGAGATTGATTTATATAGATAGATAGATAGATAGATAGATAGATAGATAGATAGATATCAAACAAGTGCTACAAAGAGAATGGTAGATATAAACAGATTGAGATAGAAAGAGAGATATACAACAGAAGTGTCATAGATCTTTGCTATATCTATTAAGATGAATAGTGAGTTCGATCCTCACCCGATGAGGATCAAACTCACTGCTAAGCCGGAATGGCTCCAGAGAAACATACTTGTTATCCATTACACCACATGTATGTTTCGCTGGAGCCATTACGTCTTAGCAGTGAGTTCGATCGTCACCGGGTGCTCCACACTTTCGGTCTTGTGTCACATCTAAGCTACCTTTAGTAAAAATATTTAGCGAGGAGGAGAAACTCCGAGTGAAGAGGAACTCAGACGAGGCTATGCCAAATGGCAGAGTCTCCTTTGAGGAAGTACACAAACCCGACCCCGTGTATACAGGGTTTACGAGCAGTTTTTGTTTGAGCCTACGGGCTCGGAACGTCATACGTTAAAAACTGGCCTTGTGCTACATTCTTACCTTGTGAGGTGATTGGTAAATAGATTGATAGAAGGATAGATATTTTCAAATGAAATATAGATAGTAACAGACTGTGATAGATTTAAAGAAAGAAACATACATATGAACAAACCGAAATATGTATGAAAAGATAGAAAGAGATAGATTGATATCAACCGAATGTAATAGACAGATAGATAGATAAATAGATAGATAGATAGACCGTATGTGACAGATACATAGATAGACAGATATGAACAGATTGAGATAGATAGACAGAAAGATAGATGCATAAGAGTAGAGTATGATAGATAAATAGATAGATAGGAACAAACTAGGATAGATAGATAGAAGGATAGATATTTTCAAATGAGACATAGATAGTAATAGACTATGATAGATTGAAAGAAAGATAATTATGAACAGACCGAAATATATATGAAAATACTGACATCGAAGATAGGAAGAGATAGATAGATAGATAGATAGATAGATAGATAGATAGATAGATAGATAGATAGATATCAACCCAATGTTACAGATAGATGGATGAATAGATAGATATGAACAGACTGAGATAGTTACACAGATATAAAGAATGATACATAACAGTAGAGTATGGTATATAAATAGATAGGATCAAATGGATATATATATATATATATATATATATATATATATATATATATATATATATATATAGATAGATAGATAGATAGATAATGAAGAAAGGGATAGAAAGAATTAGATAAATATAAGACAGCTAAATAGAAATCTATGAAGAAATGGAAAGTCTATATATTTTTAAGTGGACACAATCCGACTCTGATAAAAGGCGTGGACTGAAATTCAGGTTCAATTCGAGCAAATTGGAGAGCCATAAGAAATCAAATAGAGAAAGAAATCCCGCGGATGTATAAAAAAAAAAAAGTAATATAAAGACAGGATAAATGAGTTATTATCCAAGATATTAAGACAAAACGAAAATGAATCAGGGAAGTAGTCCTGTCGATGTTTTAGAATAGTAGACATTTTAAATGCTTTAAAAGAAGACTGCGATTGGACTGATAAGTTAGTGACGTCATTTTACAAAGATCAGAGGCGCATCTGATGCTTTACTGACGTGCACGAATCCTCACCTCTCTCTCCCTCGTTCTTTTTTTTAACTCAAGTACTTTCGACCTTTTCTAAGATCATCTTCAGGTATAAGTTACAACACAAACTTATTGTAATTGTGATAAAATGTGCATTCGGTGGTGATAGTAATTTAAAAACCACGCGTTAAAATTTATCCGTTGTAATTATGGAATCTTTTACAAAACAAACATTTAAATATAAGGGAGGTGTATATATATATATATATATATATATATATGAAGAAATATAGTCTTAAGATGTGCTATATTTATGGGATAAAGTGCTCAATATCAGAGATAGATCGTGTGTAAATATGTTCACTTTTATATTTATACATATATATATATATATATATATATATATATATATATATATATATATATATATATATATATATATATATATATATATATATATATATATATATATATATATATATATATATATATATATATATATATATATATATTCGTCTTTCCAGTTTGTGACTGGAAGGGATAATTCCGATAAAAAATACAGGGAGAGCTCAATGTAGACTACATAGCATTATAATTATAATAAAAGATGGCGACTTATCCATTCAATTATGAATTTATTTCGTGAACACGAAGATGTTCAACTCTTCGGATCGAAATCTCCTTTGTAAATGGAGAAAATACACCGGGCGGACACATTAGATTCGTAGAAGGGAGGGAACGTGAGAGTGAATGGATGGGTAAAGAGAGGGCTACGTGATCAGTGGTAGTAATAATCGGTTCACCTAGCTGGGAATTTACACTATAGTTTCGAGATTTATATATATATATATATATATATTATATATATATATATATATATATATATATAATAAAATGAAAATGAATGAAACTGACAGATATTTAATATATTTTCTGTTTATATGTTATATTTATGGACACAATTATTTAAGTAAATGCTCTCTTCTTTAATTAAACAGTACATTTACCTTTACCGGCCTGGATGCCCGACAAATTTTAATTCGAGCTTTGCTTAACTGGAAGGTCATTGTAGACGAACAGTTATCGCGCGCCAGATTTAATGGTGGTTCTAATAAGATCTAGCTTTGATTCCTGACGGAGAACGCATATTTTCTATGAAATTTCTCGAACATTCAGGCCGGTAAGTGAAATTTATATATATATCTGTGTGTATGTGTGTGTGTATTCATAAAATTGTTTACATACTTCCTCATTTATATAATTAAATCTGAACGTGTCAATATATATTATTATGCAACATTATAATAAAGAGATAATCACACCTTATGCCGTCACCGGATTTAAATGGATTAAACTGTGCGTAAAAACCAAATCGTTATGATTAATTTATTCTTTTTATTTTCAAGTATAATAGTTTATATCTTTCATGTGTCATCATCCCCCACCCCAATGCAAGACTTGTGAAACAATCAATACGTCCCTGGAAGCATACTCCAGCCTATAAGGTTTTGTATTTTGTTTCTAGAAAATTGTCAGTCCACAAAATGTCAACAATTGTCTTTCTCTTACAATCCCATGAGACTTCAGGACGTATGTGATCAAGACTTTCTACTGATTTTTTTTTGGAATTAAGAATTCTCTTCGATTGATTACCATCTAAAGCTTATACCAGACTATCGGCCTATGGAACCCATTGTAAGGTGATGTTTCCATGCCTCTGGGAAAAGTATTTCAGCGGAATTGTACGTAATTTACCAGGCCAGAAATTGGACTTCGTTCACTGATTCCATGTTTTGCACCCTTGACAGTTACACGAATTGAACATTTTTAAGCAGATCAATAGCTAACATTATTATTTATTTCATTTCATGCATACATACACAGACAGACACACAGACACAACAGACACAAACACACACACACACACACACACACACACACACACACACACACACACACACACACACACACATATATATATATATATATATATATATATATATATATATATAAAATTGTCGCATTATCATTTCAAGTCAAGAATTCTTCTCGGATTCTCCTGACAGGTTACTTCCAACCATTTCTGTCAGACGTCGCTGTCGGCAGGTCCTCCAGATGGTATCCAGAGTCATCTACAAGATGGTCAATGTAGGTGTGATGAGGTCTTCCAACCGATCTTTTGCCGCCCAATGGGTTCCATAGGAGGTTGTCACTCACAAGTTCTGACTTACTTCTCCAGGAGTGACCAGCTAGCCGAAGTCTTTTCTCTCTTAGCGAAACTGAGATAGGAAGAAGGTGTCCATATAGGCATTTCTTTGTTGGGTGTTTCTTACAGCTGATGTTCAATGCAACTCATAACATCCTTGTGTATGTTCCATTCAGAGATGCTTCGTCAGTGTCCATGTTGTTGGGCCGTAGAGCAAGACAAATTCTACTGTGGCCAAGGGTAAGGTCCCATAACAATAGCAATAATAATAATAATCAGAAGCGAATAAGAAGACCCTCATAAGATTGTCAGAGATGGAGGACTTCCAGATGGTGCTCAGACAAACAAGGACACCCCAAGCCTTGCCTTTGCGGATTTTGATATCGCTATCCGTTGAATGGGTGTTTCTGTCGAGGTAAACAAATTCCTGGACGGATGTAATGTTGTAGACCTTTTTTCAAATTAATTTTTCCTTCTTGGTTGTAGCTGATAAATTCTTTTTTTGCCAGCATTAATGTAGAGACCAATCTCGTTGGCCGATTCTTCCATGAGATGGAGAAGTTTGGTAGCCTTTAGAAATCGTGTCTGACAACAATATCGTATTAAGCTATGTTATATTTACGGATAAAAGTGCTCCATATCCGCGACAGAGCATCTGTATATATAAGAGCTGGCGCTGAGATCTACATCGTATGGTGACAGTCTTTTTTCATGTTTAATTGTAATATTCTTTAAACAAAGTCAATACGACTAACAAACAGTATAGCCTTCACCAAAAACAAGGTAAATAAAAGTCAATAGACAATATAATAAACGGATTAAGGAAATAAATAATAAACAAATTAATAAACTGTACAAATGCATACATAACTGCAACTAAGGAAATTTAATAGCTGTTATGGTCCGGTTCTTTGTACCACGGTGATAGTCCAAGGTAGAACCAATAAAGAAGAACTCGAATACGGATATGGAATAACACAGATATATTACAAACCGGAATATATACAGAGAGGTAGAAAGGTGTTAGTACGAACAATCAGGTTTAGTAGTAATTGTCTGAACACGACTCTGTTTCGGATTGCCTCTGACTCGACTGACTGACTCGCTGACTGACTCGCTCGCTCAGACTGACGGACTTCACTCCAGACTTCAGACTGAACTCCAGACTACAGACGGAACTCCCTGCTTCCTCTTGAGGCGCAGTATTTATTACGCATGGAATTGTCCATTGTGTTATTATGGGTAAGGTCCCATAACAATAGCAATAATAATAATCAGAAGCGAATAATTAATGTATAAATACAGAAATGCCTAAAGAAATTAATATTAAATAAAGAATGAGTTGAAGACTAACAAACAACGCTACACACAAGCCAGAAAATAAGCACATTCTATCCCATAATTATTTTTACTCAAAATCCATGAATCTAATTTAAAATACAATAGTTCCTCTCTATGCAGCCATTAGAAGAGCACGATAAACTGGAAATAACTGACTTTGCTTCTCATAATACTCCACTGACATATATATATATATATATATATATAATCGAGCCAGCAGTCAAAACACATGGTTTGAAGAATCCAGCCATCAATTTCAGGTGTGGGGATGTAGAAATCCGTGGGTTGGTGTCCAGGAGTGCAGTAAGCTCACTGCGACTGTTTGGATCCCTTACTCTTCATTAAGGTCTCCAACTCGTTGAAGGAAAACTCTGACGTAAGACCTGTGGCTTTGTAGCGTCTAATAATGTTGATTGGTTCTTCCTTTAGGGTACACGCTCTTCTTGTTTAGAGAGTGGGAATGAGGCAGTGGGAAACGTCTTTGTCCACTTGAAAAATTTCATGCACGAGAATAGCTTGTTATCGTAGGTCGCAATTGAG
>CAHIKZ030000623.1:527500-565000 GCA_903632075.3 Acanthosepion pharaonis
TTTTGCCAGTGACTGAGTGTACAGCGTCTGAACATTGAAGATGCGACTGTGTCGACTTGATTATTTAGTCGCATTTTCTCCTCCCTTGCCAAGGATTCGACATTAACGGTTAGTACATATTTAACATATGTTTAACATGACAGCCAAACGGTGTTACACGAATGAAACAACTTGTCTTGGCTCCAAAAATTGAATCGAAGATCATATTATGGTCGCAGCAGATGTAAAAATAATAAACACATTTTTCATTTTTTTTATTTTTTACATATTTGTTTCTTGGCCTTCTATGGAAAATTTTCAAAAATGTTAAAAAGATGTGAAGTTTCATATATCATATTTTTAAATAAAATCCTTTATTACCACCAATGTTAACGAGGCGTTTATTGGACGTCGAAACAAATATACATTTTTGTCACGGTACAATATATATATATATATATATATATATATATATATATATATATATATATAAAAATTTTTAAAGTCATTTTTTTTATGTTTATACATTCTTTTTTATAGATACAAATATTTAAGTAAATGCTCTGTTTATAAAAAACAGTATTAAACAACATTTACCGACCTGAATGTCCGAGAAATTTTCATAGAAAATATTTGGCCTCCCACAGGATTTGAAACTGTATCCTATACGGAACCGTCATTTAGCTTGACATGCCTTTACCGATTTGGCCACAGAGGAGCGTTCGGTTAGCAAGGTCGAATTTACTTCAAGGCACGTCAAGCTAAATATATCTATAAGAAAAATGTATAAACATAAAAAAAAGTCTAAAAATAATTGGCGGACTTTGTCCATTTCATAATGTGTGACGTCATATATATATATTAGACCGGAACGTCCGATGATGACATTATATTAACATTAAAACAGCATAATTGCATATTAAGATTTTTGTTTGTTTTTTCTGTATATTTTTCTTCATACTGTCGGATCTATATCCATATATTTGCTTATATATATATATATATATATATATATATATATATATATATATATATATATATATATATTACAATGAATCATTCATACTAAAAGCAAATTAATAAAGTTAATGGTATAAAATGGCGTAATCCACTTTAGAGATGCATTAATCTACTAATCACTCGATGAATGTTATGATCCTTGTTTTTAAAATTATAAGCTGTATAAGGTCTTTTTTAAATACGCAATACTTTTCGACTGTACATTCAGTCATCTTCAGACATGGAAATTATTTTGTTTTTGGTAAAATTCAGGTAGCATCCTAGACAAAAAATATATAATGGGAATTGAAATATGTTTTTTGATATGTGTTATTGATAACGGATACAAAATTTTGGGCGTGCAGTCGCAACCCTAAGGCTGATTTTTTATTGGGGGGATTTAATGAGTGCGTCTTTTAATTGGAATTTTTAATATGGATCTGTCAATTTAAATTTCAATGTAGGTAATATCTCAGTTGTTATCCCGAAAATGCAATATCGGGTCCTTTTAAATCAAATATGTGGTGAACTATATTACAATCAATCATTCATACAAAAAGTAAATTAGTAAAGTTAATGATTAAAAAAGAAGCAAGGATCATAACATTCATCGAGTAATTAGTAGGTTAATGCATCTTTTTAAAATTTTGTTAGCGAAGGGATCATTTTATATCATTAACGTTACTAATTTAAATGTATGAGTGATTATTGTGATATAAATTGAACTGCATCAGATATTTATATATATATATATTTTATTTAAAGACGTTTTTTTTATATCATATTTAAGCAAATTTCTTTGTTTAAATTAATAAAATATTTCAGTTTTAGATTCGGAACCTGCATCCTATACGGAACCGCCATATGCAGGTTCGAATCCTGTCTATGAACGAATATTTTCTATGAAAATTTTCGACATTCAGGCCGGTAAATGTTATTTATCACTGTTTATCATAAACAGAGCATTTGCTTAAATACTTGTATCTATAAAAATAACAACGTTAAACATAAATAAAATGTCTTTTTAATAAAATTTAACATATGACGTCATTTGTTTACATTCGATACGCCAGAGCAGTTATGAAATGTACGAGATTCATGGAAGATTGTAGTTTATAACAGTAAATGACCTTGTCATAAGGTTCATGGTGGCCGAGTGGTCAAGGCACGCCAGCGTATATGGCGGTTCCGTATAGGATGTGGTTCGAATCTATGTCTATGAACGAATATTTTAGGAATGAAAATTTCTGACATATAGGCCGGTAAATGTTTTTAATATGTCTTTAATAACGTTAAATATGTATCTATAAAATAACAACGTTAAACATAAATAAAAAAAAATGTCTTTAATAAATAAATTAATGGACCTCGTCCATTTTTTAACATATGACGTCATTTGTTTACATTCGATACGCCAGACAGTTATGAAATGTACGAGATCATGGTGGCCGAGTGGTCAAGGCACGCCAGCGTATATGGCGGTTCCGGATATTCAGGTTCGAATTTGCGTAATGAACGAATAATGAAAATTTCTCGGACATTCAGGCCGGTAAATGTTATTTAATACTGTTTATCATAAACAGAGCATTTGCAAAAATACTTGTATCTATAAAAAATAACAACGTTAAACATAAATAAAAAATGTCTTTAATAAATAAATTGTCGGACCTGTCCATTTTTTAACATATATATATATATATATATATGTGTGTGTGTGTGTGTGTGTTTGTGTGTGCGTGTGTGTGTATATATATATATATATAATAATCGACTCTCCCGTCGCGTTCGACGTATGAGGGTCAGGCCGATAAGTCCCCAGGAAACCGACATCCCGACACCGGCACATGAGATTTGATTATAGTGGTGAAGGCCTCGTGCAAGACCAGCCACACTTTTTGGAGGGACGAATACAGAAACCTGGTTATATATATATAACGTCCAGTTCACACACTTCCCCGGTTTTTTAAACAATTGCTGAGTATTATCCTTTGTTCCTGTTTAGGATTGGTTTTAGGTCTTTTCATTCTCTTCAATTTCTTTAGTGCCTTGTGCATCTTAGTGGCATTATCGCCTTGTTTTGGTTGAAATGATTTAATATATATATATATATATATATATATATATATATATATATATATATATATATATATATATATATATATATATATATATATATATATATATATATGCAAGGCAATTATTCAACTTTTCTTGACCATCCATCGACGCACTCTGTGGCCGTCATATCCAATAACAATTTCCCTTTGGGGGACGCACGTTCAAATCCTGCCGGAGAGCGCATATTTTTCTCTTATAAGAGTTCAGGCTGCTAGAAAAGTAAGACAAAAGTAAATGATTACGAGTATCAACTATAAATAACTTCTAGGTAATACAATAAATTGGATTAATAAATAAAAAATCTATCCTTTTTTGAGAAATTGATTTGTTTACATTAAGAGAAATATATATATATATATATATATATATATATATATATATACACACACAGTGGGGGAAAATAAATATTCGTACAAATGAAAAATTGTATTTTTATAACTGTAAAAGCCTTAACTAAAACAAATTTTGATACATTTTATGTGTAAAGATACATTTTATTAAAAAATAGTAATAAACGTAATTGCATGAAATGCATTTTATTCATTTTAACTGATGAAAAAAGTATAAAATATGCCGACAGTTTTTCATGTGTACGAATATTTATTTCCCCCCACTCTCTCTGTCTGTCTGTCTGTCTGTCTGTCTGTCTGTCTGTCTCTCTCTCTCTCTCTCTCTCTATATATATATATATATATATATATATATATATATATATAGTCCGGGCTGGGAGTATACAGTTGTTACATCCAGTTAGAATATGTTATCAGGTCTTGCCAAACCTCTTTCAGCTATTGAAGGTAAATCTCTTTTTCTGACCATTCATTGAATAACGAAATCATTTCTCGGTACCAGACGTCCAGTTCCCGAACTCTCCAAGTTTTAATCTATTCTACTCATTCTATTTCCCTATTAACCCTTAGATCTATCTAACTCTGAAATTTCGTAAATAAATTCAATGCGTTCTCCTTCATTGGCTGGTATATAATTTCTAGAAGTTTTCCTATTTAACAGAAGGATGTAAATACTGCCCAATTTTAGATAGCCAAATCCGGCTGTGGACTTCCAAGCCGAGAAGTAATGCTTATTCAACATGCCGACAAACAGTGGGTGAGATGCAAATAGGCAGCCAGAGAAGAGACTTGATTAAAGGAAGAGGCAAGATAAAACGAAGTTATTGATAAGCTGTAGCGGCCATGGAGCTGCAATGTCGTATCGTTGGCTCGATTTTAATCCGGCCTCTTTTGATCAATTCATTTCACAGATCAGTCTTGTTAGACAAAATATTTATCATTGGTATCACCTCAAATACTGTATCTCTGTTATTAATTTTCCTATCTGTTTTACCAGCCGATTGGTATTATTTTGGTGTTATCTGTTAGTTTTTACGATTGCTATTAGTTTGGTGGTGTATGTCAGGTTTTTTTTTTTTTTTTTTAATAGTAAACTCTTAGGTAGGTCATATCATTAGTTCATCTAGATGTTACAAGGTGTTGATCATGATATATATATATATATATATATATATATATATATATATATATATATATATATATATATATATAGGGTGCGATGGGTGCTTAGAACGCCATTTTATAATTTTTAATTTCGCGCATGCGTTGTTTATTTTATTTCGTCGACTGCACAAAATAGTAGGGTCAGTTGGGCACCGTCTGTGAGGAAAAGAGCGCCATGACGCCATATTTTCTTTTCTTTTTACTATTGTGTTTTTCTTTTGCTACTGTCTTTCTTCCTTTCTTTTGCTGTCTTCCGCTTTTCTTTCTTTGTCTTCTTTTTTTATTCTCGTTCGTTTCCTTTCATTACTTCCTTTTTTTCTTTTTCTACTTTTTCCTTCTTTTTATCAATCTTCAACTTTTTCATTTTTTTTTCTGTCTTCTCTGTCTTCAATTCGTACTTATTTCTTCATTTTCTTTAAAAAAAGAGACCCTTTTCATTATTATGACTAACATATTATCATCTATTTTCCTTTCATTAATTAAAGTGTATGTTCTTTCTTTCTTTTTTCTTTCTTTCTTTTGTCATTTATTTATTTATCCCTTTCTTTCTTTTTTCTTTCTTTCTTTCTTTTTACTTCCTTTCTTTCTTTCTTTTTTCTTTCCTTTTTTCTTTCTTTCTTTCTTCCTTTCTTTCTTCCTTTCTTTCTTTCTATCTTTTCTTTTCTTTTTCTTTCTTTTCTTTTCTTTTACTTTCTTTCTTTTCTTTTTCTGTCTGTCTTTCTTTCTTTTCCTTCTTTTCTTTTTCTTTCTTTCTTTCTTTTCTTTTTCTTTCTTTCTTTTCTTTTTCTGTCTGTCTTTCTTTCTTTTCTTTTCTTTCTTTTCTTTTTCTGTCTTTCTTTCTTTCTTTTCCTTTCTTTCTTTCTTTCTTTCTTTCTTTCTTTCTAGTTATTTTCTTCTCTCAATTTCTTTTCGAACAGTTGGTATGATGTTTGCTTGACAAACTAACTGTGAGGGTTTCAATTCTCGGTAGTGGATGCGCACTGCTGATGAGTCTCAAATATAGGATGAAACGGCCGTCCAGTGCTTTCCGCATTCTGTTGAGGTTTCTTTCAGACTCGATGAATTACTTAAATATAATTATCAAATTCTCCTAATAATTACTATCATGTGTATACCATTGCTTGAACCGGTTTCTAATGCTCTAGAGTGAGCGGCTTGGTGAGAGTAGTCGTGGCTCCAGGGGGCACAGTCCTATGGTCACAGAGAACGCAGTATGAGTTCCACCACGGTATATGAGAGCGAGAGGCGCTATATTGAGTCTGATTTGCAATCTCTTCGTCACCGACGCCCGGTGGAACAGTTGGTATGATTATATATGTTAGCTCTATCTCTGATATTGAGCGCTTTCTAATCAGTACCGCGCATATAATATATAAATAATTATACATATATATATTTATATACACTTTTCACACACACACACACACACATATATATATATATATATATATATATATATATATATATATATATATATATATATATATATCTTACGGGGAAACTTTTTATATACGTGTGTGTGTGTGTTTTAAACGACGGTCGAACGACTTAAGCCAAGCAATCAGCCATTGTTCGTCGCTGTTTCTCCCTTTTAGGAGCGTCTAACTATGTCTAATTTCACTGCCATGGTGATAGCTTTCTTTTTCTTCGAAGCATCACCCTCAGAAAAGGTTACGCTACTAAAGGGGGCCGTAATTAAGAGAAATAAGTTTCCACAAACACAACATAAACGAAAGAGAGCGAATGCGCAACAATCCAATATGGCGTACAGCCAGGAACTAACCAACGGCACCTTGTAGCGCTCTATGAAGACGTATTCTTCCGCCCCGCAATGTATTCTTCCGCCGCTCTGTTTGCGCCGTATGTACGTGTAAAACGGCATAAGTCGAAGAGATTGCAAATCAGACTCAATATAGCGCCGCTCGCTCTCATATTCCGTGGTGGAATTCATACTGAGTTCTCTCTAACCATAAGACTGTGCCTCCCAAGCCGCTCATTCTAGAGCATTAGAAGCCGGTTCAAGCAATGATGTACATGATAGAAATTATTAGGAGGATTTGATAATGATATTTAAGTGATTTATATATATAAAGTTTCCCCGTAAGAGATGAAGACATTTTCTTGTTAAATGTGAATTTGTTTTTTCTTTTTTATCGGGAATTACCGAAAAAAATGAAAAAGAAACCTTCTTCCTCAGATTTGCTTTTGCTTCCGAGTACTGCAAGAGGGACAAGATCTTACGCTTCGCCATCTTATCTTGCGAGAGTCAATGACATATTTGCCAATATATATGCAATCTGCTTAAAACAATTTCATTTCATTGTTTGTATTATTTTCATTATATATTATATTTATATATTTATATTTATGCCTTCCATGTGTTCTTATTCCTAATTATTTTAACATATGTCATAGACATGTGTTGTTATGTCTAAGATTATTACTTTATTCTAGCGTTAGTATAGTGGGGTGTGATATAAGTGTTTATTTAAGGAAAATCGCCGGTACCTTCCCACTGAGAAAATCGCGTCGTTGATGCGTCGTTGGAACAGAACTCTGTCGTAAGTCGAAGTCCTCCTAAATTTGAAAATGTGATTGATTTAGCTCTCTTTTCGGTATTTATTCAAAACTTGACCATGTTGTTTTGTTTGCAGACAGCAGGGAAGTATAATTTCGTAAGCTTTAGAAAGAGGAAACAGTAACTGAGTTATTTTTGGTAATCGTGTTTTGCGGATTATTTTGAAAAAAAACGAAACCTTGGAATATTAACGAAATCAACTACATTTATTGTTTGCCAATCAAATAAGGATTATCAGTCAGGATATGTGTGGATTAACTTTTCTTAGGATTGTGAAGGTTGATAATATGTCTTTGCTACTGAGTGAAGGCTAGTAAGTTAATAAGCACATATCCCGCCATCCACTTCGATGACCTTGTGTTGAACTCATCAAAAATCAATAGGTACTTTCTTCACCCCCCCACACAATGCATGCACACACATATACATATACACATACAAACATTAAAGATGCTATCCCCAAAATTCTGAAAAAAAAGCACGAGAAAGCTTCTCCAAATAATTAAAAATATAATTGAAATGAAGTCTTTTATTTCTTTGTGGATTCATTTCAATAGAGTATAGTATCCGTTTCTTTATCAGGAAACATTCATTATTTATTGACCGACCAGCCAGTGTCGATTGAAATTTTAAAATCTTTCTATTAAAAATAGGTTTCTCAAGACCGGCGTTATCAGCCCTTCCATTATTGATGGGGGTTTCTTTCTTAACTTTTTGTTTGATGTAGTGTGCAATGTCAACATCTTGATTATGTCTTCGAGTTACACGTGCTATACATTTAATTGAGTTCGCGAAAACCTTGTTCGGTTTATTAAGTAAATGTTCTAAGTTTAAAAAAAATCACCCCAAGCAAGGCAATAAAACCACTAAGACGCAAGCAGTTACTTAGTATGCAGGAATATGAGAAAAATTATTAAATGGCACAGAACAATAAATGGACAGGCATTAAGACGACAAAAGTTAACGATTGACATTGCGTTTATATTTTTGAAAATCAAAGTTGACTGGAAAGCAAGAAGCCGGAAGTGAGTTCCACAAGCGAGAAGTGCTAGAACATAAACTGCTAGCAATGAACTTAAGGTTAAATCAAGCCATTTCATCTGTAAAATGATGGGACCTAGCTGCGCATCTAGTACTTCTCTTAAAGTCATAAAGTCTAGGTACCAAAGAGAATAGCTCCTCAGAATAATTACCATGAAAATACTTATAGAAAATGCAGAGAGAAGCTATGTTACGGCGTTTGGAAAGTGACTAAAGTCGAGATGTCAGGTTAGCACCTATGACTTTGCATATTTGGATTTTATTAAGAATCTTTCATACTTCGACCTCCCTATGGTTGATTGAAATTCCTTTGACAATCCCTTTCCATACTGTTCGGTCCTGCATTGCTATTACCAAATATCCAAGACTGAGCCCTGATCTATGGAGTCTGGGAAATCCAATTCCAGAAGGATGCCATAAGAGAAAGGATTTCCTTGTCCGCTGAGTGGCAGTGACTGGCAAACTCTAATCGTTTTTGTTAGAGAGATTGGTCTCACTTCCCCGTAAATTGTGTTAATCGCTGCATGGGTTCTCCAACTGATATTCTGGATTTTTCCTCTTTCGAATTCATTAACCATATCTGGTCTGGTGCTCCCACTATATACCTCGAAGGCTTACGACCACATTACGTTCGTCATCATCATCCTTCGACCACCCAATGGTTGTTTGGAACTCCATTGACAATCCCTTTCCACACTGTTCGCTCCTGTATTGCTGTCCCCCAGAACACCAATGTTCAACCCTGAGTCCCGAGCTATGGTGTCTGGAGAAGAAGACACTTCCAGGAGGATGTCATAGGAGTAAAGATGAGACGATTTCCCTGTCCGCTCGTTGGCAGTGGCCTGCAAACTGTAATCGATTTTGTTTGAGCTGAAGAGAAATTGGTCTCACTTCCCCGTAAATTGTGTTAAGCGTTGCATGGGTTCTTCAACTGATGTTCTGGATTTTTCTGAATAGATTTGTATGAAAAAAAAAAAACGCACCCCCCAACAACAACAACAAAAAACAAACAAACAAGGAACTCTAAATATATAGCAGAAGCCCCATGTGGCAGCAGTATTCAAGGCGTGTACCAATGGCCGACTTCTAACATGTAGGATAGATTCTTAATAATGAATTTCTTAGCCAAGCCAATAATTTTTGCAGTTGTTGAAGTGATTATCGAGTGATGACGCTTCTGTTATTTGTTAAAGTTCTTTGGGATTCTGTCGCGCAAGTCTACGGGCCTCAATGAAGCATGGTCCTCGCTAATACTTACAGGCTTTATTCGATCCTTTAACCATCAATCTGAGAAAGCGGTTGTATACAGCCGTCAGTTGAGATCAGTGATTTTCAACCCTTTTAAATTAAGGACGCCCTTGTAGAATAACTACAACTTGGGAGCGAACTTTCAATTTTAAGAAAAGTCATGAAACTTGAAAACAGAAAATTTTGGTGCAGCATTCCCAAAGAAGATTAATTATTTTTTTTTAGAGAGAGAAGCTGATAATGACTGATTTAAATCCATTGAAGAAAGCAAAAGGGAAATTATTAAATGACACAGAACAATAAATGAACAGGCATTAAGACGACAAAAGTTAACGATTGACATTGCATTTATATTTTTGAAAATCAAAGTTGACTGGAAAGCAAGAAGCCGGAAGTGAGTTCCACAAGCGAGAAGTGCTAGAACATAAACTGCTAGCAATGAACTTAAGGTTAAATCTGGCCATTTCATCTGTAAAATGATGGGACCTAGCCGCGCATCTAGTACTGTATCCATTCCTTCTTAAATATTATGGAGTTTAATATCCAGTTTAGAATATCAAATGAGAAAGACTTGAAGTGGAAGGCATGTGCTTGGTGTATTTCGCTGTTGAAAAATAAAGATCTTTTTTTAAGCATAAACATAGTTCATAAATTACTCTTCTGAT
This sequence comes from Acanthosepion pharaonis, assembly GCA_903632075.3. Lineage (NCBI taxonomy): Eukaryota > Metazoa > Mollusca > Cephalopoda > Sepiida > Sepiidae > Acanthosepion > Acanthosepion pharaonis. Next base: position 537,643 of record CAHIKZ030000623.1, read on the forward strand.
AACTTGAGTCGCACCTGGTCACCTTTCAAGGCACATTAGTGAACTCTGGCTCTGGTGCATCGGTTGAAACTTTGGTCTAAATATGTCCGTATGACGATGGCGATATGCATGACATCCACGTGAAAGTCTCAATCTGACGAGGTTATTTAAGAATATGGCTTGATTTTTCAGGTTAATGTTTTTGCTTTCTAACATTTGTGACATTTTTACGAAACTACACCTAGTGCAGACTTTTCTATGTTCAGTTCCCTTATTTCCAATACTAAATCTGCTATAACTAACACAGACACCGAGGTATTATGTTGGTGCAAATATAACGACGTAATAATGTCGTTTTTTGCCGTTAAAAATACGTCAAAAAACGACATTATTACATCATTATTTTTGCACCAACCTAATATTTGAAGTGTTTATTAGTGTCATGTATAGCGTCCAATCCGTTCAGGAATTTCTGGACTCTAATCCAAATACCACCTTTTTCTAAGATCGGTCAGATATGTGCCATGCGTGATATACGCTTAGACGATCATGTATCTTTCGATACATGACTGACGAGACAGATTTTTTTCCTGCAGTTTTTCCCCCATTTTTTTTGCCGTCCAAGCTGGGATAGAAGAAGAGGGTTCATACCTTTCCCAAGGGTATCAGTACGTAAGTGAATGTAATGGATTCAACTGGAATTCGAACTCGGCTCTCCGATTCCACAATCCGAGCCGCTATCCATTACTCCACTCGATGATTATAAATGGTTTCTAGCGAATGAATCCTTTAGGTCCTGAAGAAGACTATTCTTCAACAGATTCTCTTGAAGGGTCGTCTTCTGACGCTACATATCCACAAACCAAGAGCTTTACCAGATAAAAAGAAAGCGCATCCCTTGAAGACTTCCAACTGATCTACTTGCTCCTGATGAAGGCTGGAGGTCTCAATGGCAGAAACTTTGTGATAACAGCAACAAAGATAAAGAAAAGAATCCGAATAAAATAACGTAAATAAGTCGCAAGTGGCTGTCATATAATGTATCTCGGATGGATTTAAACCAGTAATTCTTAACCTTTTCTTCATTGTGGCCCAAATTTGGTGTAAAAAAAAATCAGGGTAACATAAGCACAAATAGAAATTCCATGATAAAGGAAATATATTTTATTTACAAAAACAATATGTAGTAGAAAATATAATTCCTGACTAAAGTCTACACTGCTCCTGTTGTCTATCTATCAGCTTATGAAGTTGAACCGCCAAGCCTTGGTCTAGCTCCAGGCGAACCTCTCGTCTCTTTTCAAGAGGTAATTATTTTTTTATTTATTTTTTTATACATCATTTGCTGTAGAAATCTCGCCTCAATCAACCAGGTGGTGGGAAAAGCAATAACTGAACAACCATTTCAAATATCAAAGGACGGGAAGGTTTTACTTTCAGTCATCTAATCAAATCACTCCTTTCTAATTCTCTCCATCAATTCATAGTTATCTTTCAATTCAAGAAGGCCAACTCCAGGCTATTTTTTTTTTTTAAATTTCTTAGGCCCACGCTGAGAATCACTCATTTATGGGCCATGCGTGATATACAATTGACTTTCGATATATGACTGACGAGGCAAATTTTTCCCCCGCAGTCGTTTACTGTTTCTTTCTGTCATTCATGCCTATAGAACCCGGTTTGTCCTGCTATGTAGCCATAGCTGGGGTGAGAAGGATATAATTCATAACTTTCCCAACGGTATGAGCACGTAAGTGAATGTAATGGATTCGACTGGATTTCGAACTTGGCTCTTCGATTGCCTCAGTCCAAGCCACTATCCATTACGCCACTCTACGTTGAGGATCACTGATTTAAATGATATACGTAAATATTCGAATTGCTAATAGTATTGCTGCCATATATTGGCTGGGGCACCTTCTGCTTACCTCGGAGTTCTTGACAAGATCCAGAGACGGATATGTAATCTAATTGGCCCTGATCTGGCGTCTCGTCTGCAGTCACTCTCTCACAGACGCGCCGTCGCCTCTCTCTGTCTTTTCTACAAGTACTTCCATGGTAACTGCTCTGACGAGCTGCTTTCACTGGTTCCCAGACTCCATGAATTCAAGCGCCCTACGAGGCTGGCATCCCGCTCCCACCCTTACACCGTAGAAACTCTCAAATGTAGCCGTCTCTTCTACTCCAATAGCTTCATACCTCGCACCTCTCGCCAGTGGAACACCCTCCCCAGTTACTGCTTCCCTGAAGGCTATAATCTCCAACTATTCAAATGTAATGTCAATCGACATCTCCAGTTACCTTGATCTACCCACTATCCTTCTCTCCATCCTTTCTCCTATCACTCCTATCTGCTCTCGCTCCAAATCTTCCGCAACCCCCTGCATCCTAGTGGCTTCACGCCTTGCTCGGGGCGTAATGCTTAAAAAAAAAAAAATTACAATTACCTTAATTTTAATACGTTGAGAATCACTGATTTAATTAAGGTTTTTCCAATTATTGGCAATTCGAATGTTTACGTATATCATTTCTTACTATAAAATAGTTTCCTCTACGTTAGTGACTAGATATATGATTTAGTTTATATGGGCACCTCGGAAACACACAGAGGTTAGCAAGCTTGTCTCGTTAGATCAGTTGCGACTGAGTAGTGAGTTCGATCCTCACTTGGTGCTCCATACTTTCGGTCCTGTGCCGCATCTAAGCTACGTTTAGTAAATAACCATATCACTTAGTTTATAAAAAAAATCAGAGGTCATATTTACGAAATGTCTCTCGATTATTTACCCTTTACTATATGTGTTCTCATCAAATATTTTTTAATTAAAAATGTTTAGTATATTTTTAGTTAAAATGTTTTTAATTTCTTAAATGAAACTCGCATAGTACAAGTAAAAAATGAGGGAATTATTTGCTTTTGGATGAATATTTCTAGGTTAAGAATACTCTCAGCTTACCGTGGATCAGTGCTTCTTTTCTCGGTATACGGATTGGGATAAAGGTGGAGTAACTGTTCATTTACTCTCTGGTATGTTTCTCTCTTCGGGCCGTACACTGAAAAGCTTTGAGAAATGCCTGTCCATGGTACTTAGGAGACCGATCCTACAACAGCAACTTTTTCATAGAACTAAAATTGGAAGGGTCAGTGGAATATTATCGTCTGAATGACGGTGTTCACGTGGACTGGGAAATTTTGGAATTGACCAATAACAACCCAACGTTTAAAAACTTGCCACCGTGAGGAGGCAGGCAAATAAGCGTTTCTTTGTCTAGCCTTTGAGCTGGGATCAAAGCATAGCGCTTGTTTGCCTCTCTGCTGTGGTTCTGTCTTTAAGGTAGTTCACGGATAAGCTTCTAACGCCAGCATTATAGTGTTGCCGAGGACTGGGCAGTTTTGAATACTCTAAATTGTTTCAGATTAATTTAAAGCAACCCCATTAAATCTGATAAAAAAAAAAAACTCCAAAAAAAACAAATCCCCTTCGGTCTTATATAATTATTTTTCTTCTAGCTTTATCAGGGGACCAAGAAAAGTGGACCCTTCGAAACCGCTCTAGTCTTAGGGCTCCTCCTCTTTGTAAATCCGCCACTGTATATAGGATGCGATGGGTAAATTGACGCCATTTTATAATTCTAATTTCGCGTTGTTAGGTTTTGTCGTGGGTTGATATTACTCATCTGATCAGCACACTTTATTTTAAGTCTAACTGTTTAACACTTTGTTCGGCTTCTGTACCTATCAAATATTAAAAACTTAAAATATTTCATTTCTACTTCTAATTCCAAGTATAAACTAGTCTTCGGAATTCAAATGTAACCTTGACGACAATGCAATTATGTGATTTTAAATTGGCTGACCGGGATTTATTATTACTTTCCTTAATACTATATATAATTTGATTACCCTGGATTAGATAATCGTTAAAAAAAACCCGCATGTTTAGAAAGTAATTAGGAAAACTGAGTCTGTTATTTAGACCATCTGTGCTTGGCTAATTTACACATAGCAAAACTGTCATGAGGAGCAGGTATTTTGTAAAACATGTAAGCGACAACAATTTATTGATAACCACGCCAATGCGAATGCAAGTTATAATTTATTTCATCTTTATGTTTCTTTCTAATTACAGGATATAATAAAAAACAAAGCAAATATTAAAAAAAAAAATACAAAAATTACGTATGTTTAAGTCTATTCGTGCACGACATTCATCAACTTGCAATAATAAATATTTTGGTCACCACGAGGTTTGATTGGCGCATGAAATGGTTGCATGTTTTCAGAATTTCGAAAAACAGGCTCTATAAGAACGTTACAGCATCATGCGCTGTGTAACATCTACGATAACTTTATAACACTATTTATCAGTCTCCTATATAATATTACTTATTTACTTCAAACTCTACCTACCTAAATTTTTTTCTATAATATAGAATCCCAACAAGAGAAAAATATATATATATATATATATATATATATATATATATATATATATATAAGAACAGTAAGATATATAATCCGTTGTTCTTATAGATATTTTTATTTTTACAAAATAGTGCTCAATGTAAATTTACAGAGCATTAATGTTATAAATTAATTGATTTAAAATATAGTTTTTTTCGCTAGACAGTTATAACCACCATGGTTAGAACTGTGTAGCGAAAAAAAAAACATATTTTAAATCAAAAGAACTGTGTAGCGAAAAAAAATATTTTAAATCAATTAATTTATAATATATATATATATATATATATATATATATATATATATATATATATATATATATATATATATATATAATATATATATATATATATATATATATAATATATATATATATATATATATATATATATATATATATGTATGTATGTATATACACATATCATACTCACTCACGCCCTAAGAACCAAATAACATACACACAAACACTTATCAGAGACACATCCCTCACCAGGTCCAATAAAACTGTCAAACTGACCAGAGAATTCAGAGTAACATGTATCTATCCAGCTCTTATCTCAAATAACAACTTAAAAGAGACTGTTTGGCCAACACAAGGAATGTTAAAAGATTCATGTTAAAAAGATAAAAAAAATTAAAAAAAAACAAATGAAAACTACAGACAAAAGTTCATTTTCTCCAGCAAAAGACATTCATTTCTGTAGTTTACTGCTACCATCAAGCAGAAATATTTCTCCTCCCGATGTGTCTAAAGATTTTAATTTTTTATTTTATTAATTTTTTTATTTTATTAATTTTTTTAATTTTTTAATTTTCCTATTGTTCAATATATATATATATATATATATATATTATATATAAATGTAAATGTCTTCTAGTTGTCAGAATATTAAATTTGAAAATTTAGTGAACATATATATAATATGCGTTTATAAAATATATTCTGGTAATAACTAACAGGTCGGCTCACAAGCCTCATTCCCCTTGTTGTCCCAGGGTCTCGACACTATATCTGAATTAATTTTGGTACACGTGACTTTGTTTTAACATTGTTCCATATATATGGCAAATATATAATAGGTAGTATTTATTGCACACAAGTCACCAGTGTCATGTTCGGTAACTTAGTCCATTTTATAATCCAAAGTCCCACACGACCCACATCAATGCATGGTACAGTTCAATGTATATATATATATATAAAAAAAACATGACCCCCAAAACAACAGTAGAATTTCCAAAATAAAAAAATAAATAAAAGACAAAAAATCATAAAATATTTTTAAAAATTGTTTTAAAATTGTCGTTCTGGTGTACCATGATCTCATTAGTAATCAATCATAGAATATCACTTCCAATGACCCTCATAGAAAAGGAATTGGAAAACGACCCACTGGAGTTGGCCTTACAGTCATAGCATCACGACATCCCGGTGGGTCGTGTTGGAGCCAACGTGTTAATACACTATTTTTCTCTGGAACCTGAAAAGCAATACTCTAAGTAGATCTTCGATAAGTATCCAGAACTTTTCATATTTTAATACAGTAATTATTGTTCTAGATATCTATTGAGAATTTTACTGAAAAAATTCTTTCCACCTAGGCATACGTTATTTTTTTATAGGTGTTATTATGATTATTATATTTATAATTTTATAAAGGGAAACATGTTATCATCATAATAGGAATGAAGCGTCTGGTATAAAACTTATTAAAAATGAAATAATAATTAGATGAAAAGATGAAAGCAAACATAGTTTAGAAGACGGGGCATGGGACAAAATTGATAGCGTGACGTCAGTTTAATTAAGAAATAATTAAGACGAGAAAATTAAGGTATAGAACTATATACGGTAATAAATATTTTCATTGGCTATTAATGACAACCAATTAGAAGCGAGAATTCGTTTTAGATGACTTTGATGTTGTGAAAGTGCCGACAATTATTATAAATTGTCATTTATAGATTTTGAGAAAGAAGGAAATATTCCGAGAGGCACTTTTAGAAAAGGTCCAAACCATTGTTGCCTGATGTTCCTTTAAAATTGTAGCAGATTTTTAAAAAATGTCGATTTTATAATTAGGAACTCTTTAACTGTTTAAGGTGCTGATATTATCTGATCGATTAGCGGTAAACGTCCGTATTGTTGAATAACAATTCATTGTTTAACTAATAGTTTAACAAGATCGGTTATCTGTCTATATTTCTGAGATGAGGTATTATGTACATTATTTACATTATTCGGACTATTGTCCTCATCTTTGTCAGCCACAAAAATCTCCTGAGCCGACCAAGCATAGAAATAAATACAATATGGGAACCAGTAATAAGGAGTGCCAGAGAAAAGCAATGATAACAAAAAAGGTGCAATAATATATATATGATAACAGCAGAAATTGCAATATGAGTACTGGTAAAAATGGTTGCTGAAGACATTAGGTTTAATTATAAACCCATAAATTCATAAAGATTTCCTCATGTGCAATGGCATATTGGATAAAGGCATTGTTAGGACAGGATAAATATTATAAAGTTCAATAGATTTTGAGTTAAGGAAATATTGAGAGGAACTTTCAGATAATTGTTAACTGATGCATCCATCAAACATAGCAGATTTTTAAAAATGTCGATTTTATAATTGGAACTAATTAACAGAAATTCTACCCAGATGTAGCACATGGCGAAATAAAAGGGTTCAGTTGGACACTTGAAGAAGGCCGGAAGCAGATAACAACTGGCATCCAGAAACGTGGTGAAATAGAAAATATGGCGATAAAAGGGAAATGGAATGTAAGATCGGTCATGTGATAAATATGGCGACAAAGAAATAACAAGATCTTTATGTACATGTAAAAAACAATACTTTAAACAATACTAAACATATCGCTTGTAAAAAAAAAAAAAATATTTTCTATCGAAATATGATGGCGATATTTTATCGTCAATTCAGTTATGACATATCGAAAACTTTCTACAGAGAAAACAATGGATTTAACATCTAAAAATCCATGAAGGATTTTTAATAGAAATGAAAAAAGGCTATCTGTACTTAAAATCAGAAATAGGCTGTTGAAATTTCTGTGGGACATAAAGGAAAGCGGGTTTGGAAAATGTGACACACACTTGATATATTGAATGCAAGAATTCAGAACAGAGACTGGGTGGGGGGATTGTAAGTAGATAAACATTGTTTTGATTTGTAAAGAATGGAGAGCAGTGGGAGCTATGACATTCCATGTCCTGGAGAAGAATATAAAAGAAGATATAAAAAAAGAAAACTTTAAAATGATCTGTCATAAGACAAATACAGAATTTGAAAGGTGTTGTACTTTTCGGAATATTAAACGCTCCTTTTTATAAAATGCATCCCTATTTTGGAGACAAAGTATTACAGAAAAATGGTACCGTCGGCTTTTATAGCTTTTTCTTGTACGAGAATTCAATTTTTCACTTCAAAAATGAGTATATACTGTTCTAAGCACAAAAGAGTTCCAAAAACGAAAATAAAATAAGAAAATATGGTAATTAAAAAAAACGTATAATGTGTTCTAGTTTAGTTAAAAATGACAAAATCCTCATTCCTTTCAGTATCAATCGAAATTGAATCAGACATTACATCATGTGGCTCTACAGAAGAACGCTAAGCATTCCCCGGTAGGAGCATGTGAGCAACGAGGAAGTTTTAATGAGAATGAAAACAAAACAAAAAAAAAGAGACATATATAGAATCCGAAAGAGTTGAATATTTTAGGACATATAAATGGCAAAGAGGGCATGGCGGATTCTTCGACTCACACAGAAGGCAGGAGGGACAGAGGAAAATGGCGAGTAACCTACCTAACAAGAGGCTGATTAAAAAGATGGTAGACCAGGGAGTTTGTGAAATACAGGAATCCCCCAATTAATGCCCATTCGACTAATGCGTTTTCGATTAATGGGCTGAACTGTTTTTATATCAAAATTCGATTAATGCATGCATAATACTTGATTAGTGAGGTAAAACATTCTTCAGTTTAACCATAGTCATTGAAAACTAATTTTTTTTTTATAGTTACCGATTAATTAAAATTTTTCTAAAATTTAAAAATGGAAAATAGGTAATTACAGTGTATAAAAAGGAACGGTTATAAATAGATAATAAAAATACATATTTGAGTATTTTTGTCTATTAAAAGATTTTTAATAATTTGATATTCTTACATGTTTATTTTCAAGGTCTTAAAAGGAAATTTCTGATGTTTAAAAAAAAAATGGACGATTTAATTAGATACAGAAATTTACATTTATTAACAAATATCGAAATATAAAAGCTGTGTGCATTTACTATGGAAAGATTATAAATAAAATTTTCAGATTAAAATACTAATGATTATATGTTTGGAAAATTTGAGGGGGCAATTTCTCAGTACCGCCAATTATACGAAGAAGAGAAGAATAAGATGCGGCAAATCACTCTAAATAAGTTTTTCATAAAAAAAAAAATCAGATTAATAGACATTGATTTATAGCAGTTTTACTTTATCTTCTTATATTTAATTAAAAAATACGCAAATTAGAAATGAATTGTGAATGAAACTAAAAATTGAGGTACAAATTACATCATTTCCTATAAGTTATTATATTCGATTAATGCGTTTTCGATTAGGGCGTATCTCTTAATGTGCACATTAACCGCACCAATCGAGGCATTCCTGTACTTAAAACGAGCTAAAAAGACTACGATGTGGGAAAATAGCAATGAATGCCCAAGTTGTGAAGAGACACGGAAGAATGTTTGCTACCTATTTTTTTTTACCTATCTGGGAAATGCACGTCTCTCGTTGCAGCCTAATCAGCAGCTTGCTTAAGTTTACGCTTCTAAGTTTATTACAGCAAATTGTCCGATGGGACAATAACCAAATAGGTAAAAGCGTTGATCTGTGAATTTGGAGACATAGTGGCTATGAATTCAATCACTGGACAGTGTGTTTGTACACTCAGTGGAAACTGGCGAGAAATAAAATAAGGAAATAACTAAATAAAATTAACACATGATCAGTAGAACGAGAATAGTCTACTCCCGGAAAGTAAGTAAAGAGTTCTCTTTAGGTTACTCACATCGATATACACTCTAGGAAAGAAACGTTGTGATAACACAAGAACAAAAATGAGAAGAAAAAAAGAACCCTTAATATTAACTATAAAAACGACCACAATGCACTGCGTATTTGTATTCGGATATTGTAAATTCAGATACTGATATCGTACCTGAAGATGGCTGGAGGATGTAATGGTTGAAAGGCTGTGAATATAAGAGCAAAGATGATGGAACCAATTCAAATGAATCCGTGTACATATTGCCATGTTGTCATTCGATATTTCTCTATAATTTTTCTTTCTGATTGTTAGTAATGTATATCTTTGCCAATGTATGTATATCCATGCCATGATATAATTTTAATGAGTCAATACAGAAGTGATGAAAAAATGTTACGAATACGAAAATATGTTCAGTAGATATAGACTTGATCCTTGTACATATATATAATTTTAATGAGTCAATACAGAAGTGATGAAAAAATATTTCGGATACGAAAATAAGTGCTGTATATATAATCTTGATCCTTGTACATACATATAATTTTAATGAGTCAATACAGAAGTGATGAAAAAATATTTCGGATACGAAAATAAGTCCAGTAGATATAGACTTGATCCTTGTAGATATTATATATAATTTTAATTATTCAATGTAGAAGGAGTGATGAAAATATATTAGGGAATGGAAAAGGAGTTGTTGCAGATTAAAGTGTAAAATTTAGGGGAAATGAAAAAATATTTGAAAATCTCTGATTGTTTTTAGAAAAGAGAAAAGAGAGTTGAAGATGAATATGATATTTTGTGATCATTATTATTGGGCCGCTTGAAATAATTTTGAAGAGGCCCTTGAAAGTAATTGGATGAATTAATCACCTCGAAGAAGAATCAAATCTATCGAGATGATGATAGTATTTTGAAATCGGCAAGATGATTGACGGGAAGGCGGAACAGATATTTTGTTTATTGATCTGCAGTAAGAGACACCAAATATTACTGACGTGAAAAACTTACTAAAGAAGAAGAAGAAGAAGAAGACAGAGGAGGAGGAAGCGAAGAAAGAGGAATAGGAAGAGGAGCAGGCGAAGATGAAGAAAAATGCGGTGAAAGGGAAGGATGCGGGGAAGAAGAAGAAGGACGAAGGAAAGAAAAAGAAGCGGGAGCCGATGAAGAAGATGAAGGAAAAGGACGAAGAGAAAGAAGAGGAAGAGAAGAAGGAGGAGGAGGAGGAGAAGAAGAAGAAGAAGAAGGATGATGCGGAGAAGAAAAAAGAAGAATGCGTTGAAGAAGAAAAAGAAAGGAAGAAGAAGGATGCGGTGAAGAAGAAGAAGAAGAAGAAGAAGAAGAAGAGGAAGAAGGATGCGATGATGATGATGATGAAGAAGTGGAAGAAAGATGAGAAGAAGAAGAAGAAGAAGAAGAAGAAGAAGAAGAAGAAGAAGAAGAAGAAGAATGATACGGTGAAGTAGAAGAATGCAGTGAAAAGGAAGAAAGAAAGAAAAGAAAAAGAAGTATGCGGTGAATAAGGAGAGAGACGGAGGAGGTGAGGAGAAGGGGCAGAGAACAGGCAAGAAAACGCAACCAAGCATAATAATAATAATAATTGAAATAATAAAACGAAAAATAATAATAAACTGACAATTCCAATTGTTATTGGTGCAAGAGGAAGTATAAAAAATTAGGAAAAATAAGTTAAACCAGGTTTGGATGAAATACAAAATGCTCTTCTGTGTACTTGCTACATCCCCAGGACTTTGTTATCAATGTGACAGATTATGAAGGAATATTTGAAGGACTTCTATTACCGGAGATTGCATGCACATCGTCATACATTCACTGAATTCTACACATTTTACAATCATTTCTTTTACATATTTTTAATGTTCTATGATTTATTGAAATTTACAACTGTAGCATAAGCTTAGTTTGTCAGGCGATGCATTTTATCTGTTTATACATTTTTGCTGCACATAAACTGTTTCTGCATTTAGAGCTACAAATTTTAATGTAAACAGATAACTACTATGCCCATTCCAATGACATCATGCAATTAAGAAAAATGATGCTGGAAAGGACAGCTACATATTCTATTCAAACCATTGTAATAATAATCATGATTTGCGGTCTCTGGGGTTTCTGGTTGAAACTCGGAGGTAACTCATAAAAGAAGTGATGAAAAAATGTTACGGATACGAAAATAAGTCCATTAGATATAGACTTGATCCTTGTACATATATATAATTTTAATGAGTCAATACAGAAGTGATGAAAAAATATTTCAGATACGAAAATAAGTCCAGTAGATATAGACTTGATCCTTGTAGAATATAAAAGAAAGCAGATTCAAATAATAATAATAATAATAATGTGAAAAGCTGAATAGGGAAACAAGTTTCTTGATTATTTTGTCATGATTTTTCATTGGTGGGCGGTGTACTTATGGTCAATGCGTCTTTCTGTTTGTTCTCGTCTTTTCACGTTCTGACGTGAGTGTAAAACAAAATGCTGACTTTTCCACAAAAGCAGATTGCAGATATTATTCTATCATCTGATGTTATCTTTGTGGGTCAGGTTCACCCATTTACGAGTTACTTTTTATGTATTTACAAGGAATTGTATATTTCAAGAAATGCTTAGACATACGCCACCTCGCACACAAACACACAGACTCATAATATACAAAGCTATCGTAACTAATAGCATTAACGAACGAGAACAATTAACAGAAAAAATCTTTTAAACTTATAACCACAAAATACCATTCGAAAGAAAAAAAAGTCCATAAACAATACAACCCTATCAAAATAAATATGGAGCCAAAAAGAAAGCAATATCCTCACCAACATGAAATGGGAAATTATAAAAATACCTATACTGTACTAAAAGTAAAAATTGTAAATTTGACGAGTAGTGCATGAGTGTGCGGGACTATATATATGACTCACGCGTGGTCATGTGTGACCTCATGAGCTGCGGTGCGATTTTCGGTTCCAGCGTCTAGTATGCACGAGTTTGTCGTTGCTTGGAAATCTTCCATGTAAACATAAACAGAGTATCATTATTGTTTTGTCCGTGTATTGTTTAATATATTGTAATGTAATTGTTATCTTTGATAATGACTTATGTAAATTGAAAGGTTAGATAGGATTAAAAAATACGTATCAATATTGTGATTTTCTTTCTTCTTTTAATGATAATGTTATTAAGCTTATCAGACGATATGACAAAAAATGACATAAAATAAATAGATAAAACTTGTCTATATTATTTAATGATATATATAATTGTATACACACACACACACACACACACACACACACACACACATATATATATATATTTACAATATTAGAAAAGTACGATTGGTCGAGTAAACAAACGGTTATAATTTAAAATATTTTTTAAATATGTTCTCTATAAATATAGTATTTAACTTATATTAAATCCCTAAACTATTTGTTTAAAAAAAATAAATATTTAAATTGATAGTAAACATCAAATTAATTTATTCGTTTTTTTTTTTTACTCATCTAAATTACTATCACGCATTAAAATCTACTCTTTACATAAATTGCTAAAACCCAATTACAGCCTCTTTCTCTTTACTTCCCTCTCCCTCTTCTTTCTTTTTCCTTTTCTCCCTTCTCCCCTCCCATTTCATTATATCACTTCCGTTAAGTTAACCATCTAAATAGGTCAAGGTCTGGTCACTCCTCCCCCCCAATACAAAGTATACTTGAGAGAGATATGAAATTAATCCCTCCCTAAACTCTATCATGTCTCTTTAACTACTCCTTTTTACACTCTCTGTTAAATTACAAAATTTACACTACCCATCAAGTTTAATTTCATTTTTAGTTTCATTTCATTTTTGGAAATGCTATCTGATGATCCGGCGTCCTTTAAAAGGGCTCTGGTGAAATAAATTATTATAATGGTACCATAAAATGGTCTGTTTTTCTTTTAAATATAAATATATATATATATATATTTGTGTGTGTGTGTGTATATGTACATGTGTTTGCGTGTGTCTTTATTCATGTATTTCTCTCTCTCACTGTCTCTCTTTATTTCTCTCCGTGTATATATATATATATATATATATATATATATATATGTACAAACAATAAATTCTATTAACCTAACCAACCATAATTAATGCACTATAAATAGAAAAAAAATAAATAACTTCACCATTTAAGCACTAGTTTCTTAATAACAAAGCACAGGCATAAGTGTACACGCACCAGTGTACTCACGTCTATGTGTATACATGTGCGCGTAATTATATAAGTGTGTGCATAGATGTGCACGTGTGCATATACATAAGCATATAAATACAGACATATGCGCATATATTCTAACAATAATAAATAAATTTAATTAGAAATCTAATCTCTTACAATTAATACTTGATACGACCAAACCAAATTAAAAAAAAACAAAACAAATAATAGCCTAGTGAAGACATAAAAGTACTTGTGTGTGTATTTATGCATATATATCTATGGGTGTATATATGTATGTATGTATACATAATCATATATATATATTTATTTATATATATATATTTATCCATATATATATATATATATATATATATATATATATATATATATATATATATATATATAAATATATATATATATATATATATACATATATACATATATATATATATAAATAGTTATATTTGTTTTTTTGCATAAATAATTGATATCAATACTTAAATATATATATATATATATATATATATATATATATATATATATATATATCATTTAGTATTGATATCAATTATTTATGCAAAAAACGAAATACAACTTACTTAGTCAAAAAAAATTCTAGAATGCCCCAAAATAAAAATCGGTCACATGTCGAGTGTTAGATCAAATGTCAACAAAGACAGCAACAGTCATAAGAAAAGAAGGAAAATAAAAACGAAAAGAGTGATGCCCAAAAAGAGAGCGTGAAGTGAATAATAAACCACCCCCAACAACAACAACAACAACAAACGTACGCTAACAAACGTACACACGAACATAACAATACAGAAAAACAAAAAAACAAAAAAACTTATAACAATGTTCAATGTATATAAAAAGGGAAAAGTTGGAAAAATATAAGCAGTAAATTGCTGATTCCACATGAAGTGTGCAAGGATAGGTTTGTCTACAAAACTCTAGTGTCGTATTCTGAAGGTAACATCAATCAGCTAAGTGACAAACTTTTACATATTAATCATATATATATATATATATATATATATATATATATATGTGTGTGTGTGTGTGTGTGTGTGTGTGTTTTGTGTGTGTGTGTGTGTGTATGTATAAAGCTCATGGGTAAAATCTCCGATTGATGACTGGTTTCGGTCCCTGCTTGAGGCAATGGGATGTCTAACCACACTGATGAGCTGTGATACAGCGAAACAGTCTATCTGTGTATGACAATATATATATATATATATATATATATATATATATATATATATATATATATATAGTTTTTATGAAATGCTATATTTATTATAGAAAATTTTCAGTCTCAGGGACACATAGTTATCAACCATGAATGACGACAGTCAATTTATTATGGACTGCAATAAGATATCTATTTCCCCAGTCAACACACACACACACACACACACACACACACACACAGCCCCTCTCCAGGACCAATAAAACTGTCAAACTGACCAGGGGAATTCAGACAAGCATAGATCCATCCAGCTCTTATCTTAAATAACAACTTAAAAGAGACTGTTTGACCAACACAAGGAATGTTAAAAGATTCATGTTAAAAAGATAAAAAATAAAAAAAAACAAATGAAAACTACAGACAAAAGTTCATTTTCTCCATCAAGACATTCATTTCTGTAGTTCACTGCTACCAGCAAGCAGAAATATTTCTTCTCCTGATGATGGCCATTTTGGCCGAAACTAGTCGAGGAATCTAAATGAAATAATAATAATAAAAACGAAAGAATATTAATCTACAACCCAGTGTGTCTGTAGATTTTAATTTTTGAATATTTTTATTGTTCAATATATATATATATATATATATATATATAGAGATATAGAGAGAGAGAGAGAGAGCGAGTGCTAGTGGTTATAAAAAGTGCTCGATGTAAACAGAGCTAAAATTTATACTGATAATAAATATATATTTATTCTTCACCATTTCGTACAATTAAATATTAATATTTATAATTATAACCTACTGTTAAGGAAGTTGGAGAAGTTCATTTACTTATGAACAACAAACGAACAAATTAATAATAAAAATATTGGTAAAATGGATGAATTAAAAAAACATAAATAGATTTAAAAAAAAAAAAAGAAATAATCAAAAAACATTTTTTTTTATTTTTTAAAATTGTTATTTAATCCTGAGAAATAATTTATATTCGACAATTTTTTCAATGCCGGTTTTCTTTGTGCCATATTTCTTCTTGGTTTTGTCACCTTTTCCTGTTATGCTCCGTACATTCTTCCCATGCGATTAGCTTCTAAAAGAATAACTGGACATCTGATTGTGGCGTCATCAACCCCTGGGCGAAATCTACTTCTGATTCGATTTACATCCCGGCTATCTGAAAGGGTCACAAGGCCTTGGAACGCATAACACGATGCGAAACCATTGTCAAGAGAAATCTCGGATTCACCGATAAGGGTGTGTTCGGAAGATAGGTTTTATGGAAGAGATTTCGAGGATTCGCCCACTAATGGAATGCTTATCCCAAGCAATGTCATTAATGATATTCAGAACGGTTAATATGTACATAAAATCAATGGCTGTCTGATATTTACAAGGTTCTGGTGTGTAAGGCTCGGTCTGAAATGAATGAAATTGAACAAGATTGTGTTGTGAAATTACAGGTTAGACATTCGTATTTAAAGTATTGTTCTATCGAGTATGAGGATGAGTATATTAAGGTCTGACCCTGGTCAAAATTTTCTGCATATTCGCATAGGCGTTGTGATGTCGAATTCATGATAATGGAAGAGGCATCGTGATTCCATTTTACCCAGACCATCCAATATAGTCCGCATATTTCAGACATTTTATCTGTGATTGCAGCAGACTTAGGCTCATGTATAAACCTAAATATATTCATGAAGAACTTTCAGATACATCAGTGCCACATAGTTAATCATTGTAATATTTCTTTCATCTGCTTTCGATTGCTTCTTATCGCATTATTCAGGTTGTCATTCTACGGTCGATATTATGCAACGCGGATCGGAAATAAATTAAAACGTTGGCGAAATATGATCCGGTGTTTCTTTTTCTTTAGATACCAACCTCCGGGACAATTGCTATTAACAATAACCAAGTATGTATGCTCTAATATAATTGTGATGCTTTTAGCATTTGTTCGACTACAACGATGATATAATGCCATTTTCTTCTATTTTTTAAATCGTTTCATCCTAAGCAAGGCGATAAAGTCACTAAGACGCAAGGGATCACTGAAAGGGAAAGAAACCGAGAAAAGGTCACTGAGGAGAAAGGACAATAAAAGAACGGCATACGAAAAGGTAAAACATGAAGATTGAAATTTCATTAAAATGATTGAATATTGTAGTTGACAGGAAAGCAAGAAGTGAGTTCCAAAGGCGAGAGAGGAAACTGCCAATCTAGCATTAGGTTTAAATTCATGATGTTGCGTTACTAAGGAGGAAAACTTATCCAAACAATCGCTATGAAAATATTAATCATAGAAAATAAAAAAATAAAAACATCCATACAGAGTATTTTTTTTTCTTTTTAAAACATTGTTAATTATTGTATTAGAGCAGAGTTTCTAAATCTTTTTTTAACCATTGGCACACCTAGGAACAAATGAATATATCACGGCACACTTAGCAAAATCATTAAAGGGTATACGTTTAAATGTTATTGAATCATAAGACTTGAAAGAAAAATACAGGGATTTAAAAAATACGCACACAAATATGAACTTACTTTATTTCAATGTTTCTATTCAACTATTTGTACAGTTTATTTAATGTGAAACCTGTGTCTATTGTTTTTTCAAGATTTCTTCAATGTTTGGTCGAATGTGCGATAAGCAGGCCCTCATTTCTTTTTCATTTAACCGTAGTCTTTCACGCTTTCTTAATTTTTTGTTATTTAGGGTTGAAAAGCCTAATTCACATGAATAAGAAGTAGAAAATTGCAATAAAACCTTTATAGCTAATGTGCGATATTCCTTGGAAAAGCTACATTGAATCATGAAGTAGCTTCATCTACTGCAAGGAAAGTTGGTTCTCTGTGTCGCGCCAGAAAGTTTTCTCGCCTGAGTCCATCCTTCAAGTCTACAAATCAATCATTCGCTTTGCATGGAATACTGCTGCCATATATGGTCTGGTGCTCTCGCTGTTCATCTCGAGGTCCTAAACAAAATCCATAGACGGATATGCAACGTGATTGGTCCTGATCTGGTGTCCCGTCTGCAGTCGTTCTCTCACAGACGTAATGTGGCTTCCCTCCGTCTTTTCTACAAGTACTTTCATGGCAACTCTTGTGACGATCTACTGGTTCCGAAACTGCATGAATTTAAGCTTGCTACTAGGTTGGTACTTTGGTCCCAGCGTTTCAATGTCAAAACGACTAAATTTAGCCATCTCTTCTACTCCAACAGCTTCTTGTCTCGTCAGTGGAACTCCATTCCTATCATTTGCTTCACTGACAGCTATAATCTTCAAATATTCAAATGAAATATCAATCGACATCAATCGACATCTTTTGATGTCTTGACCTTGATCTTTGTTCTTCACTTTATCCGTTTCCCAAACACTCCTCTTTAGTCACACTCTCTGTAGTCCCCTGCGTGCTTGTGGCATCCCGCCTTGCTTGGGGCGATTTGCTTAAAAATATCCAAAATGTATCAATGGATACCGTCGAATGTTTTATTTTGAGCCCTCGATCACTAGAAATGGTGGCCAATTATTCTTATTCTTATTCTTATTATTATTCTTATTATTCATATTCTTCTTCTTCTTATTATTATTATTATTATTATTATTCTTATTATTATTATTCTTATTCTTCTTCTTCTTCATCTTCTTATTATTATTATTCTTATTCTTCTTCTTCTTATTATTCTTATTCTTCTTCTTATTCTTATTATTCTTATTCTTCTTCTTCTTATTATTATTATTCTTTTTCTTATTCTTATTCTTCTTATTATTATTCTTCTTATCATTCTTATTCTTCTTCTTATTCTTATTCTTCTTATTATTATTCTTATTCTTCTTATTCTTCTTATTATTCTTCTTATTATTATTATTATTATTATTCTTATTCTTCTTATTATTATTCTTCTTATTCTTCTTATTCTTATTGTTCTTATTATTCTTATTCTTCTTATTATTCTTATTCTTATTCTTATTGTTCTTATTTATTATTATTCTTATTCTTCTTATCATTCTTCTTCTTCTTATTCTTATTTATTATTATTATTATTCTTATTCTTCTTATTCTTATTCTTATTCTTATTCTTATTCTTATTCTTATTATTCTTATTCTTATTATTATTCTTATTCTTATTCTTATTCTTATTCTTATTCTTCTTATTATTATTCTTATTATTCTTATTCTTCTTCTTCTTATTATTATTATTCTTATTCTTCTTATTATTCCTATTATTATTATTCTTATTCTTCTTCTTATTAATATTATTATTATTATTATTATTATTCTTATTATTCTTCTTCTTCATCTTCTTCTTCTTATTATTATTATTATTATTCTTATTCTTCACATAACTGAAGTCCAACATTAGAAGGAAAATTTATGAAGCAATGTCATTTTCATTTTATATAAATTCCAGAGTAATGTATTTTAAAAAAATCGGAAAATTATTAAATCAAATGCTCAGTGCTGCATATCGGGTAAGTCAACGATATTAATTCATAATTCTACATAAATTTGAACAAAAAATTGTGAATAAAACAATGTTGAATACAATTATATGAAAGAAAATGTAAATATTCATTTATTCAAATAGGAAAATTTTATAAAGTTAATTGAAACATAAAAATACTTTTTTAAAAATGAATATTAAAAGAAAATATTTAAAATAACATAATCGAAGAATATCGAAAAGAATTATTTGAAAAAATGTTTAATACTTATTCATTTATTCAAATACTAAGGTTGTACCATTACCACTTCTACACACACACACACACATATATATTAAGAAATTTTTTGTTTATACATTCTTTTTATAGATACAAATATTTCAGTATATGCTCAGTTTATAATAAACAGTATTAAACAACATTTACTGTCCTAAATGTTGAGAAATTTTCATAGAAAATATTTGTCCTCCGACAGTATATATATATATATGAATGCTGAGACAATATTTCACTTAAGAGGATCGCGCGGTACACGTGTGCCGAGGCACGCCGCTTGAGAATCACTGCCTTACAGTTACAATTAAAAGCTATAGAAATAAGATGAAAAAATGACGACTCAAACTCAATAATAATTAACAATGATCATCTAAGAAATACAAATCTTATTACACGCTGTACTAGTCGTGTAATTAAAAACAGAAATAAGACGAGATAAAAGAAATACGAAAATTACTAATAATTGCCAATAATACTTGACAGAAATTCAAAGATTGTTATAGCTAATACAAGAAGTGTAATAATAAAATGAAAGATGACGAAAGAAATTCTCGTTCAATATGAATAAATATTGCCCATACTTTATTTAATACTTCATGTAAGAAATTCAAAGATTACTTCCTGCTGGGTAATAAAAAATGCGTATAAGATGCTACGTGAAAATTCATGGCTTTACCTAACTTTCTATCTTCTGTAGGCCATAATAAAGTTTTTTGTTGCTATCTCTCCTAATACCTGTTCTGCTGACCAGTTACACAAGTTCCTTAAGTAGGTTATTCGTGGCTTTCCACTGACCTTCTTTAGTTCAATATGTACAGCGAATGCCAAGTCCTCTTTCCTCATTATATGCCCGAGAAATATTAACTGTTTCTTTCTTATGCTATGTATAGGGTGGGGCAGAGCAACTTGCTTATTTAAATTTGGCGCCCTAAAGCGATGGTTGCTCCAAGGATGGTAGGGATGGACTTATTTGAGAGGGTGGGGCTTAAAGTTTGGTTCTTAACGTGCGTTATTTATTTTTTGTTTATTTTTCAGGAACCCCAGTGAGCATCATGGAGTGGACGAAGTTGGAACGCGCTTTCGCTGTTGAGGCATTTTTTTCAAGCGGTCGCTCAATCGTCGCAACGCAACGTGCATTCCGTAGACATTTCAATATTGCACCCCCCTCCCCCTCGGGGTCGTGTTCCTGGCCGGCAGTCGGTTGTTTCATGGGTAAACAACTTCAGGGAAACGGGTGATGTAAAGAAAAAGAAACCTGGTCTCCCACGAACAGCAAGGTCACCCCAAAACATTGACTCAGTGTATAGAGAAGAATGGGCGCCATCTTACTGATATCATCTTTAAAACTGGTAAAAAATAAAATTTAAATGTTGAACTAGTTGCAGTTCAAAGAATTACATGTATACCTGCATTACTTGTGTTTTAATTGATATTCAAAATAAGCAAGTTGCTCTGCTCCACCCAGTATAAGTGTCCCTTTTGTTCTCATTTACTTTAAAACTTTGCCGTTGCTTCGATGTTCAGTCCATGATATTGTCAGCATCCTTTTGTATAAACACATTTCTGTTACATAAAATCTCTTTTCCATCTACAATGAGAATGTTCAGCATTCACAATCATATAGGAAGATATTGCATAGAACAATACAAATGCAGAAGGACGTGTATCTATGTTTTATAGACTATGCAAAGGCGTTCGACAAAGTACGCCACAAGGATCTGCTGGAACTGCTCAGCAACCTTGATATATTCGGGAAAGATACTAGAATAATCAAGAACATATACTGGCAGCAAACAGCATGCATTCACGCAGAGAACGAGTTCAGCGAATATACAAAAATAGAAAGAGGCATGAGGCAAAGATGTATCTTCTCGCCGGACTTATTCACCCTATACAGCGAAGTAGTTCTGGGAGATTGGCGGCCACAATCTTACCAACATAAGATACGTAGGCGACACTGTACTGATAGCAGACACGGCAAAGAAGCTACAAAACCTTCTACAGAAGGTCGCGAGGGAGAGCGAGAAGAAAGGACTAACCATAAACTACAAGAAAACAGAATTCATGGTCATCAGTAAAAAGATGAGCCCGAAATGCAATTCACAGGTGTGGGACACTAAAATCAAGCATGTACGGAAGTTTAAGTATCTGGTAACTGTTTTGATGGAGGACGGTAGGTACGACGCTGAGATCCGAAGACGTATTGGGATGACCAATGGTGAAAAATTTACTGAGCTGTTACGTGATATCTGTCCTCTTATACGGCATCGAATGTTGGGCGGTCTCCTCAAAGATGAAGAAGAGACTCGAGGCGACAGAGATTTGGTTCTACAGAAGGATGCTAAGGATATCATGGAGTGAGGGTGTGAGCAACGATGAGGTCTTGGAGAGATTGCAAACAAGGATACTTAGCATAAGGAAGAGGTAGATGAAATTTCTGGGACACGTAATGAGAAAGAAGGGCCTGGATAATTTGATACGCACAGGTCGAATAGAGGGAAAAAAAGACAAGGGAAAGCAAGGCATGACATACCTGGCGGACTTAAGCAAGTGGGTGACTGAACGTGTTCTGGGGGAGTTGGTAGAGGACGAAACATATTGAGAGCCACAATTGGAGAGCCATAATTGCTTATGTCCTGATATGACGCATAAAAGAAGAAAGAACTCTTTTCTTTATATCTAATTAAATTCTTCATGTTTCTTAATACTTTGCTTAACTTTTGGAAAACATCTTTCTCTATCCCAAGGAGCCATCGGATTTCGGTTTCGCATTTTCCGTTAATAGTGTAAGAAAAATAATCAATACGTCGTGTACTAAAAATATGAAAATAAGAAATAGTAACAAAATAATAATAATGACCAATGTTTTCTGTATGAAATCCATGGATTAGTATACATAATAAAGTTAGTGTAATAAGAAAACGAAATCAATTTCTTTTGGCTTTCCAGGGACATATTGTTGAATTTTTTTTCCATCTATACTGGGAGCGATAGGTAAATTATCGGTATTTTATATTTTTAATTTGCGCATGCGCATTGTTTCTATGGTCAGTTATCGTTGTATTAGGAGTAAGACTGTCGAAGTATAATTCGGACATGTTTCGCTTTGGTTGAGTTTTCGCTTTATGCAAAGTGCAGGTTGTAGAGAATAGATAATTGAACGAGGGATAAGTTATTTTTTTCTTCGGACAAATCCTCTAACCATCTCAAATGGCATAAGCAGGCACTGGTGTGAAATTTAACGCTCATTTCTGTTAAAATGACGCCGACCAAACATTTCCCGATTCTGAACCGTTACTACACCTTGCTACAACATCTTGCTGATTGCCTGGTCGCCCTTTTATATGTCTTCATTGGTTAAAAAAAAAGATATGACTTTATTATTATTATTATTATTATTATTATTATTGTTGTTGTTGTTGTTGTTGCTGCTGCCAACTTCCCAGACCACGTTCTGAAATCCACCTGCTTAAGCTGTCTAAGTATGTCACGCGTTGCTTTCCTTTGTCTCTCTTTCCCTCTATCCGCCCTGTGAGTATCAGATTCTCCAAGACCTCCTTTCTCATTATGTGTCCCAGATATTTCGGCTGTCTCTCCCCGATGTTTAGTATAAGCCTCCTCCTTGTTTGCATCCTCTCCAAAACCTCATCGTTACTCACATGTTCGGTCCATGTTATCCTTAGCGTCCTTCTGTAGAACCATATCTCCACTGCCTCGAGTATCTTCTTCATCTTTGAGGAGACCGTCCAATATTCGCTGCCGTAAAGGACGACAGATGTCACGTAGCAGCTCAGTACTCTTTTCTTTATTATCAACGAGATCCTCCTGTCTCGTAATCCTCTGCCTAGCTTTTGGAATGTGTCTTTGGCCATCCCAATACGTCTTTAGATCTCAGCGTCACGCTTAACGTCCCTCTGTCAGAACACTTCCAAAATATCTAAATTTCTGCACCTGCTTCATTAGACGAAAAGACTCTTGCAATGGCCGATATAAAAGTTAATAATAATGACATGTATTAAAAAGAAAATTTAACAAAACCAGTGGTTCTTTTCTTAATATACCAATACAAATCATTTTTTCCTTATTCGGTCATCGTTGTATTATGGGTAGGACTGTCGAAGTATAATTAGGACATGTTTCGCTTTGGTTGAGCTTTCGCTTTATGCAAAGTGCTGCTTGTAGATAAATGAACGAGGGATAATTTTATTTTTCTTCGGACAAATCCTCTATCTCAAATGGCATAAGCAGGCGACAGCACTGATGTGAAATTTAACGCTCATTTCTGTTAAAATGATGCCGACCAAATATTTCCCGACACTGTACCGTTACTACACCTTGCTACAACATCTTGCTGATTGCCTGGTCGCACTTTTATATGTCTTCATTGGTTAAGAAAAGTCAATATTTTATTAAAACCAAAAGAAATTGGAATCTTCTATCTTCCTGGCTTCTCAAGTTAATCTCGAGAAAATCAACTCATTGTGCCATCTTGATCTGACATTTTCTACTGACGTGAATTGGAGCGATTAGATTGAATTAATTGCTAGGATTGTGGCTAGGAAATTTGGTTCGATTTTTCTTGTCAGAGTCCATCTTGCACATTTATAAATCTTTCATTCGTCCGTGTATTGAATATTGTCTGAAATGGTTATAGAATGATCTGTCGATAAGGAAGCGATCAGTACAATGCCAATTTGCAGAAGACTGATGAATTCCCATTCACTTTATGGCTCAAAGAGATCACAAGGAACAGGCTAGATAGGAGGGTAAAAGAGATTTGACGTTAAAAAAAAAAAGAGTCAGTCCGTTGTTACAGTTGTCCTACATTTGAAAGACTCATAGGGACCCAGTGGGAAATCACCAAAGAATGACGACCGACTTGATGCGACATCAAACGGCCAAAAAAAGAATCAATTTCATGATAAATTGCACGCTTTGCTGACGCCCATTTGGAAACTTAGACATAAAAGTACTTAGATTTACGTTCCTAAATAGATTTTATTCTAAATACAAAAACTTAGAGCCAAAGAAAAACAAACGAAAGAGAAAATATACAAAACTGAATTACAAAAATATATATAAATCAGTAAAGCAACAATATATATATATATATATATATATATATATATATATATATATATATATGTGTGTGTGTGTGTGTGTGTGTGTTCCCTCTCGATGTCAGGACAATAAATAAACCTAGATATATTTCCTCCAGCTACCCAACCAGCATACGCAATTTAGTGGTCACCATTCTGATAAATTAGCTATGGTGAGATTCGAACCCGGGTCTCATTTAGCTATATATATATATATATATATATATATATATATATATATATATATATATATATAATTATTTATTTAAAAATATGATTCCAACTCGCGACATAAGAGGTCTCATGTTTCAAAACAAAAGTCGAAAACTTCAATATTGAGTTAAAGTGAGCTCTGTTTCATCTTCAAGCGAAATTTTTTTGGGAATAATGTATTTCTGAAATTTACGTGTTTTAATAATTGAAATCAAAATATCCATGGTAACAGCTAGGGCGAATTGTTTAAATTGGGTAGGCGTGTGTTGGGTGTTAATAATAAGTATCAGTATAGAGTTACTTTCATAGATGTCAAGTCAGGGGATGGTGGGGGTGTCTAAATTTGAAACGGAAGATGTATTAACCCTAGTCTGGTTAGCGTGTCTATGGAGATTTATTTATTTTTTTATTTTATTTTTTATGAGAGGGGTTTGTGCATACTTGAAGATTCGCTTGAAGATGGAACAGAGCTTACTTTAACTCAATTTAATTCAAATAATTATATTGAAGTTTTCGGCTCTTGTTTTGAAACATGAGACCTCTTATGTCGCGAGTTGGAATCATATTTTTAAATAAATAATTATATTT
Source organism: Acanthosepion pharaonis (assembly GCA_903632075.3). Classification (NCBI taxonomy): domain Eukaryota; kingdom Metazoa; phylum Mollusca; class Cephalopoda; order Sepiida; family Sepiidae; genus Acanthosepion; species Acanthosepion pharaonis. The sequence goes on from CAHIKZ030000623.1 coordinate 563,217, forward strand.
ATGCTCTACTTCTGTATCGAGCACTATTTAAAAAAAAATAAGTAAAATACTAAGGAACTCTGGATTATTTACCTAACCAGTTCCTTCCTATTTTCTATATATTTTCACACACATATATATATATATATATATATATATCAAGGGATAAGCGCAATTTAAAAGGTATATCAATGTAAATTTAATAGCTAAAAGACAACCGATTTCGTCGCAGTCTTTTCAAGTTTAATTTCTTTTCTCCGCCTTCATTAGGCATCTTCAATTTTATTTATTTCCCATGATTAAACTTGATAAGACTGGGACGAAACCGGTTGTTTTTTTAGCTTTTAAATTTACACTGATATGCCTTTTAAATTACGCTTATTCCTTGCTACTATTAAATTTTGTACAACTTGTTTATATATATATATATATATATATATATATATATATATATATATATATATTCGCTCTAAAAGTAATGACGATAAATAAACCTAGTTACACTTCCTCCAGCTACCCAACGAGCATAAATACAAAATTTAGAGTTCACCTTTCTGACAATTTGGACATGGTGAGATTCGAACCCAAGTTTCATTTAGCACTAAATAAAAGAAATTAGAAAGGACTGACTTCCTCTTCCGTCACTTCCCTTAACCCCTTCTTTTAGATGTGCTGTGTCTCCTCAGATCATGGCTCTCCGTAATTTCCTGTCTTTTGTAGCTCTTAATAATTTTTCTCTTTTTGCCATCTCTCCCATTTCTGTTTCGCCATCTATTCGCTCAAGTTAATCAAGTATTTTGTGCGTTGTTTTCCTCTATGCCTTTTGCACTCAGTCGATCCTATCTGTATCTGATCTTTCAAGTCTTCTTTCTTTATTATGTGCCTCAGAAATTTCAACTCTCTTCCTGATGTTAAGCATAACTTTCCTTTCTGTTTCTATTTTCTCTAAAACCCCGTCCTTCCTCATGTGTTCAGTCCTTGGTATACTCAGCGTCCTTCTGCAAAAAACACATTTCTGTTGCTTCAAGTCTCTTCTCGATCTTTTGTGGAGATCGTCCAACATTCGCTGCCATATAGGAGAACAGTCCTATATGACCTATACGCGCGCTATTTATACCTTAGCGATTGCAGGTGGTCTGAAGAGCGCGCTGGGGTGTCAAAAGACAGTTACAATGCCTGAAGATTTTAACGTGCAGGCGTTGTCAGGATCAGGGTTAGGGTTATTGGCTGTTTAGTCTCTCAGAAACTATAATTAAGGTCTACTCAAGATAGTTGCAGTATAAAAACTGGTGGGGTTTATGTGGCTGTTGAACAAAGACAATCAGTAACCAGGGGATTTTCTTTTTCTTTGGATACCAATCAACCGGACATATGCCATTAGCACTAATTGTGGTGCTTTTAACAAAAAGGATTACCAAGCGGCCAGAGCTGACGTGTAGCCATCTATCTATCTATCTATCTATCTATCTATCTATCTATCTATCTATCTATCTCAGTCTGTTTCTTTCTATCTATCTATCTATCTATCTATCTATCTATCTATCTATCTATCTATCTCAGTCTGTTTCTATCTATCTATCTATCTATCTATCTATCTATCTAACATGTATATTTGGGCAAGAATTCAGTTAAATTTTTTTAAATTCATCAGACAAGTTATTTTTTGTATTTTTGGAATTTACGAATAATTGTTGCATATCCAGATCAAGTTTGTGAAGAAAGCGCACAAAATTCATATTTTGAAAAAATACAAAATGTTTAGCATCCGCATAAAATATCTAATAACATCATCACCGTCTAGTTCT
>CAHIKZ030000623.1:570000-677500 GCA_903632075.3 Acanthosepion pharaonis
TTTAATTATGTTTAATTTCTTGCGGATGATGCATCTTTTTACTTTAATAATATTTCTAAAATATTCAGGCCGAATATTCAGACGAAAAAAAATATGGTATTGCGTTTAAGCATGAAACAGACTATCGTCGCTAGGTGTTGACTTCACTGTCCACTCTTATATATATATATATATATATATATATATATACAGTGTAACCCGGATATAAGAGACCCGTATATAAGAGAAACCCGGATATAAGAGAGATTTTCTCTGGTCCAAAATTAGAGCCTGTGTTAATGTATATAAAATAGACCAAACCCGGATATAAGAGAAACCCGGATATAAGAGATTTCTTCTCCGGTCCCAACAACTCTCTTATATCCGGGTTCATATGTATATATATATATATATATATATATATATATATATATATATATATATATATATATATGTGTGTGTGTGTGTGTGAATATTGAAGTCAATTTTCACTATTATATTTATATACGATCTATCACTGATATTGAGCACATTAACCCATAAATTTAGCATACCTTAAAATTATATTTTATCAAAATATATATATATATATATATATATATATATATATATATATATATATATATATATATATGCACGTTTCATTGAATATGACAGACAAAATGCTGTGATTAAGTTTTTTTATGCAATTTTTCATGTGATTATATTATATAAAAACTGTTCAATTTTTTTCACAGCCGCTTTCGGCCATACAGAAAAGAAAAGAATTACAAGATTACATGAGAAATTGTATAAAAACTTAATCAATTCACCTTGACATATTCAATGAAACTTCCATGAAAGAAGGATTGCTACCTAAATACACAATATACATACATACATATATATATATATATATACACTAGCATTAAAACCCGTCTTCGATCGGGTGTTTCATTACTGGGAATTTTTACCGTTCAATTGGAGCAGTTTAAGTTTAAGGTCAGCCCACCTGAAAATCAATATTAGTAACAAAAATTGGGTGCAACTGAGGCACATCCCCAAATGGCGGGGTGGGGGGTAACAATTTGAATGGTGGAGGGTGGGCCTGAAAAGGGCCGTTTTTGCGTTCTTAATCCTGCAAGGAAGGAACCTCTTCTATGAACCGTCATAATAATCATATACGATAATGTTTATTTATAATATATTTTTTTAAAATAATTTTAATAATCTTTTGCGTTAGATTTCAACTCCCCAAATTGATTGTATGCAGTTTTTTACAGATATTAAATTTTGCCTTTGATTTTTGCGCAAAGTGTAAAAATTTAGTTTTTTCGATTTTTCATCTTCAAGATTGTAATTTTTCCAGTCCATTTGGACTCAAAACCGGAACTGAAGAATTATCTATCAAACAAAAAAAAATCATGGAAATCGGACGAAAACTGTGGAAACGCATAAACAACATCTGATCACACACACACACACACACACACACACACACACACACACACACACACATTTTGAGAATTATATATATATATATATATATATATATATATATATATATATATATATGTGTGTGTGTGTGTGTGTGACTGACCGAGGAGTCAGAGCTGATCTCGGCTGAAATTTATGAAATAATTCTCTTAAAACATATTTTTCAGGAAAATAGCAGAGAAATATATTTCTCAAGTCCAGTAGCTGTTATCATTCTTTCGATTATTGATGGGGTTTCCTTCCTAGCCTTTTGTTCGAAGTAGTGTGGAACTTCAACATCTTCATGATATCATTGATGTTTCTTTTACCCGGTATACTTGTTTCTTTTGTGATTCTATAGCGCCAGATCCCAATGTTCGAAGAAGTATGGTCTTCGCCAAGATCAGCGCCTTTCACCAGCTCAATGTCATTTTTAGCTATTGATCTTAGAAATCGTTTTCAGTTTAAACATTTCTGAACGGGTCCGACGCCATGCATGACATCCATATGAAAGTCTTGATCTGACGAGGCTATTTAAGAACATGACTTGTGTAAACTCATTCTATTTCCTAATTTTTTTTTTTTTGCACACAGCAAACGAAATTTGTTAAAGTAATACTACAGCAAACATAATGAATCATAATTGCTTCTAATACGCAAGAACCCAATTCCTTCTCGATGGATGGAAATCGATTTGTGATCGATAAACTAAAAACAGAAGTCATGATTATTTTTGTGCCCGACTGATTTGACGGGTTTACCGTGGATTAATTAATCATCGTTTCTATTGCCGCCTTATGAGCTTAATGCCCCACCCCCCGTCTCTTTCTCTCTTCTCTCGAATATTTATTTTCAATCTGCTCATTATATTGAGGGAAAGACAGATGTCTATTTATACCCTTTGACCGTATATTTTAAAAGTACTCAAATGTACTCGTGGTGTTCAACGCTAGCTTGGAACAAAGTTTGAGCGAACTCCAGGACTGGATTGAATATCATGTCTCATAATTATGTATTTTAAACACTGACTGGCGACCATTACTTACAAAAGTAATGCACGCATTATCCGATGGTATACTAAGCGACTCCTCTTCATCTTTTTTACAGTCTGTCCTTCGAAATTGTTTGATGTTCTTAATAAAGGAATTTCATTGATAAAACCTTCTTGTGTAGTCGTTGCTCGTGGTTAAATTGTTTCAATGTTTTAGATATTCAGTAAATTTCCCATGTCCGTAATAACTTTTAAATAGTATGGCATTTTTTAAAAATCTAATAATCAAACAAAAACAAGGATGAAGCGTCAGAGCTTGATTCAGCTGCAAGTGCAAACGCATGAACGCCCACACCTTCTTCACTTTTACTGTAAAACTGGGGGTAATAAAAGTTTTTTCGGGACTTCTTCCCTTTTAACTCTTCAATAATCCTTTTCGGACAATCTTTTCACCAAAGGTTGTTAAAATGCTAATTTAATTTGGAATCATATGAAGAAACTATTGACTAGATGGCAAAAGCCAACTTTGGACCTAGTTTGTCGTAGATTTCGTCCACTTTGCTGAAATAATCTAAACCAGACAATTCACGCAAGATAATGTAATTTACATGCCAAATTTGGAAAGCATCGGATTAAAACCCAGTGAGTTATTGCCGAAAACCGGCTTTTTGACCACTTTTTAGTGGTTTTTCGTTATATGCGGAGAAGCGAGCAGGACTAAAACCACACTATCATACTGATGATGGCAACATTTTTGCGACATGTTTCAAGAAAATCGGATAAATGTCACAGGAAAACTATCAAACACTCTACATGAACCTCGTAACATGAACTATGTTTTGCATTAAATGCAAAGAACATCAGCTCATCCAGTAAAAATGTTGTTCGCGGGTAACTTTGCCCTAGTTTTTCGTAACCACCAAACCCAAAGGGCCTGGAGATTGAAAAGTTGGTCTTGATCTACTTTGCTAAATTTGAAACATGTGTGTACAAATTCAACAAAATCGGTCGCGTAATGTGGACGCGCATAAATAGCATATACGTACAGACAGACACGCACAGAGATATCTTCTTATTTTCATATATATATATATATATATATATACATGAATTATTCACACAAAACTAATGCAAAAGGTTAATGATTTTAAATGGCGAGACATCCATCTCGCAAACAATTCAAATAGTACACAAAAACCTTAGATCCGTTATGAATGAATTGATCCTTGTTCATATAAATTTCTGCCGTATTAGTTGTTATTTTACACAAGCTTTCGTCTGTTCATACAGACATCTTCAGGTATATAATAGATGTTGTTCTTGTTTTTTTTCTCTTAGTAATAAGAGGACATCGAAAATATATGTGTATTGTATCCGAAATGCTATTGAAAATGAGATATTGGTTTTTGAACGCGCCAATGCAACGCTGAGTTTGATTTTTGAATTTCCTTTTTTAAATGCTTGCGTTTATACCAAATATGGTAATGAACAAATTATTTTACTGGTAAATTTTACTGTCAAAGTGGCATGAACTATATTGTTCAATAATTACAGTAATGTCTCACTTATTAACCAAAATATATATATCTGTGTGTACGTGTGCATCGGTCTGTGTGTGTGTGTGTGTGTGTGTTCGCGTGTGGAGTATATACAACATGCTTCTAACATAGTTTGAATTCTCAGATAAACTCTTTGTATGTTTACTTGTGTTAACAACGATTCGGCTGACCCATTCTACAGCCTTCGTCAGGTGTGATAACAATTTAGATATACTAATATATATATATATATATATATATATATATATATATATATATATAATTATTATTTATAAAAATTATAACATAAATATATAACATATTTATGTTATAATTTTTATAAATAATAATTATATCTGCTCTACTTTGTATTGAGCACTCTTTTAAGAATAGTAATTGTTGGTTATTGGAATTCATTCCGTATATACCAATTATATACTTGTATATATATATATGTATATATATATATATATATATATATATATATATATATATATATATATATATATTGTATACAATATATGGAACAGTGTTATATGATTTTAGATTGTTTCAGAGAAAAGATTAAAAGTTTATCTAATAAAATCAGAAGAGTACATCCATGAATAATAAATGTAGACACGTCTGTATTTAATTGAAAATAACATACCTTATATACAGCTAGTTCTCTCTGAAAATCAAGCCATGTAAAGATTTATCGTTATTGATTGACCGTCGCTTTGACAATTAAAGAACCAATAAGAAAAGTTTACAAAGGTCACACGCTTAGCCAATTTTGGTTGTTGCAACCCAGTGTGATGAAGATGCAGGGCATTGGTCAAAACAAGCAAAGCAGGGGTCAAAATCGATCAGTCGGCACTACAGCCTTTCAGTTCATAGGTGAAATGGTTTGATCGATATTCTGTCTCTCTCACCTATATATATATATATATATATATATATATATATATATATATATATATATATATATATATATATATATATATGTCAATGTTAATTTCATTTGGAAATATTTTCTTACGGATACAATCGGTTTTCAGAAAGTATAACACCAAAAAATGAAAGATAGAATTGATGTGAATGTTGCTCTCAGGGGCCATTACAAATGCGTTTGATTCTTAATGAGTGGCTAATAACTATGATTTGGAACTTAGACACCTTTTATCCTAATAAATGAAACAATAAAAAAAATTAATTCCCAGAATTGTAAGCGTCAACGTGGAAACAAAATGTTTGGTTTGCAATTATGGCTGACAGAAACGAATAAGAGGCGTTATCATTTATACAAACCAGTCTTCAATAAATACTGTAGATGTCCAGTACATCGTCAAATGTACACGAAATATAAAATTCAATTTCAGACAGTGTCTACCAAGTTACCCGTCATCAAGCAACAAATTGAAAACCAGAAAAACTCACCAAAATGTCTTATATATATATATATATATATATATATATATATATATATATATATATACAGGTAAAATGAGAACAAATGGAAAATAATTCCACTGTCTGTAACATTTAATTTAAATAGGGTTCAATACAGAGCAGAGCTAATATATATAATGCCATCATCAGGGTGTTGTTTTTCTAAGACAAAATTCTTGTGTTCATCATTATTTTAAGACAAAATTATTGTTATCTGCAGACGTCTCATAACTTAGTTACCTCCGCTGACGTTTAATCGTGTATTTTAAATCGTACAGTACATAATATTAGCGTTTTTCACTTCACAGGTAAAAAATTCAACTTTCAGATGAGCACACCATTTTTAACACAATTAACAGGTGATAACTGATAATTGATATCCATTAGACATGACACTAGAACAGTCTACCCCAGTGAGCGAAATAAAGGGTTCAGTTCGACATTCCAAACCACCTGAAGAAGGCCGGAGCGTACAACGGCCGAAACGTGATAGATATGACAACAAAGATGAGGATGATAGTCCGAACAATGTAAATAGTGTACATAATACCCCATCTCAGAAATATAGACAGATACGAATTGCAAAAAAAATATTTTTTATCCTTATTCATCTTGTCGCACCCCAACTTTCGGATTGAGTGCAATATCAGGATTCCGAAATCGACCTGCCCTTATGTCGATACGTGGGGTTTATTTCAAATTTATTTAATTGTAAATAAAAAAATAAAAAAAACATATATTTCTTCTTTAGGTTAACATCATTTTAAACCATTGGCAATATTATGATGATAACCTGACTGTCACTGAAAGTTTAAAAATTCATAAAAGAATCATTGTACTGAATCATTGGTTATGCATGTGGTTATGCATGATAGATTTTCAGTGAACAGGTGAAAACAAAACAAAGCAAAATTTTATGAAAGCTCATAAAATTATGTCTGTTGTTCAAAAAGACCAATCTGCCTGCACGCGATTAGTGGCCCGGGCGCAGTTAGCGGCTTGCAGTTTGTCCTTAAATGTCTTAGAGAATCATCAAACTACTTAGTCCTGTTCCGACCTTGTATCACAACCTGACCTCGTGTTGAGGATTGAGGAAACACAAATTACTTAGTTCTGTATTTGATTTCTCTTTCCCATCGTATTTTGTTATCAATCTCTCTGGTTAGCTCAGATTCTCATGTTTTTTTTTCAGTCATCAATGAACACAAATCAAATAGTTTTGTTCGGTACAAATTTCCGACAGTGACAATGAATAAATCACATAAAAGTTGTGTCTGAGGCACTCATTTAACAAGTCTGGATGTGAAGGACAACTCTTTATCTTCGTTCTGACTTTTGACAACGCAAAACATCATTTCCAAGAGAGCACGGAAACTAATCTCCAACAACAAAAACAATCGCCATCATTAATTTCTTTTTTTTTCCCCCGTCTTCATTATCAGATAAAATCTCTTCTTTGTTTTTCTTGTCTTTGATCTTTTTATTCTTTCACCATTTTCTTCTATCATTTTCTACTTTCTATTTTTTTTTCTCATTCATTAATTTGTTCCTTCCTTTATTTTGTCAAAGTTTCTCGTTGTCTTATCATCGAAATTATGAACATTTTTTTTCATATATTTAAAAAAAATAAAAACAAATTAATTTCCCTTCATAACTCATTCTTTCTCCTTTTTATCAACCTCCTTTCTCATGATCCTTTGATTTTTCTCAGATAAATGTCGCAAGCCTTTCTCTACACTATCAATATTTCTATGGAAAATGTTCTGACGTGTTTCTTTTCTTAGTTCTACCAGTTCAGACCTTCACAGCTAAAACCCGCCATGCCACGCGCATTAGAACGAATCATCACCATTCTCTTCGTATTCCATTAGTAAGCAAGAGTTTTCATTCGGACAGCTTCTTCACAAGAAGCGCTGCTTTATGGAACAGACTCCCGAGTGGATGCTTCCACTATCACTACAATCTTAGCGTCTTCAAGTCTAGGGTCAATCGTTATCGTTTCTACATGTCCTCATAAACAGCACTTCTTGCTTCATCCTTTTACATGTAACAACCTCATTCACCAACGCTCTACATTGAGAAGTTCTTGAGACTTGTATTTTTCTGGAGTTTTTTTTTTTCTATTTTTCATTCTTTTCTTTTCATTTCTAGAGTTTTTTATGTTTCACATTATTTTTTTCTTTTCTGTAGCTATTTCTATTTTTCATGCTTTTTTTTCCGGAGTTATTTTTAGTTTTCATTCTTTTTTTTCGGGAGTTATTTCTGTTTTTTATACTTTTTTTTCGGGAGATATTTCTATTTTTCAATCTTTTTTTTCGGGAGTTATTTCTGTTTTTCATTCTTTTTTTCGGGAGTTATTTCTGTTTTTCATTCTTTTTTTCGGGAGTTATTTCTGTTTTTCATTCTTTTTTTTCGGGAGTTATTTCTGTTTTTCATTCTTTTTTTCGGGAGTTATTTCTGTTTTTCATTCTTTTTTTCGGGAGTTATTTCTGTTTTTCATTCTTTTTTTTCGGGAGTTATATTCTTTTTTTCGGGAGTTATTTCTGTTTTCCATTCTTTTTTTCGGGAGTTATTTCTGTTTTTCATTCTTTTTTTCGGGAGTTATTTCTGTTTTTCATTCTTTTTTTTCGGGAGTTATTTCTGTTTTTCATTCTTTTTTTCGGGAGTTATTTCTGTTTTTCATTTTTTTTCTTTTCTAGAGTTATTTCTGCTTTTTTCTGGAACTATTTCTATTTTCATTTTTTTTTCAGGAGTTATTTCTATTTTTTATTCTTTTTTTCGGGAACTATTTCTGTTTTTTTATTCTTTTTTTTCGAGAGCTATTTTGTTTTTCATTCTAATTTTTTCTTTTCTAGAGTTATTTCTATTTTTCATTTTTTCTGGCGTTATTTCTATTTTTCATTCTATTTTTCTTTTTTTCTGGAAATATTTCAATTTCTTATTCGTTTATTTTTCATCGATTCAAAGTTTTCACCCTTTTATTCGAATGTTTACTTTATTTGGCTTCAGTGAATCTATCTTCTCTTCTCCAGCTTATTTCTTTGTTTAGTTGCCATTGCATTCTTTTTTTCTTTCACGTCTGACCTCCAACATTTCATTATGTCTTTCACCTTTCTTTTTACTAACTACACCTTTTTCGTCTATATTAAGTTATTTTCTTTTTCATTTCTGACAATGGCACCAATACATCCTATATGGGAATTTCAACAGTGTAACTTGATTCTAACCAAACAAGAGAAATATTTCTATCTTGCTGAATCGATCCAAGATTCCATCTTTCATTCGTTGTCTTTCTTTCTTGGACGCGTCTTCTCTTAATTTACTCCTGAAATAAATGTCTAAATATACGCGTAGGCCGGCTGCGAAATCGTCAGTTCCTTGTGTAGACGATACTTTTCAAAACATCCTTGCCGTCTCGCTAGTCGTGGCCATTACCATCATATTGATAGCGATAGGCGCCGTGGTATGAAAGGCTGTTCGTGTCCAGGGGTGAATCAGTAATAAAAGGCTAGAGACGAAGGTCAGGAAAAATAGTTGAAAATGTCATGGTGCTTTGCCTGCTGTTTCTCAAGTAATATTTTTGGTCTATTAAGTCCTGAATTCTCTTAAAGCTCCACCGATTGCGTGTTTCTCTCTGGACAAAAGAGCCATGATTAATGATTCTTTGCTATTTATACTTTAAGAATGGATCTTCAGGCATTATATTACTTTATTTAGGATGCTGATTAAAATACCATCATTTTTCTTTTGTGCATGAATTTTATTCACATACTATAAAGAAATTGAACATAGCGTAGATTGCACTAAGGGTAATTTTGTCCAACATCTTAAAATGCTACAACACTTAAATATTAATATTTTCAACGTTAAAACACTAGTTAAGCAAAGCCGTGCTTTATCAGTAATTTGATGGGTGACTGCTTCAAATACAAGGTGCTGTAAGCTTGGATGTGCAAGTGGTGTAACGGATAATAACTCGGAATTGTTAATTGGAGAGCCAAGTTCAATTCCAAGTTGGGTTTGTTCACTTACGCGCAAATACCCTTGGGAAAGGTATGAATAAAGTTTTTCTCTTCAGCTATGTGCTAATTAGTAAGGCTTGTGTTACTAAATCATTATTATCGAATAAAAAATTTCTTACAATATTAAAATATTGCGTGGCCTTAAATAACCTGAAAAGGGTTTATAAGTCGTAGAAAACGAATCATTCAAGAAAATATTAACAACTAGCAGCATGACCCGGCGTTGCCCGTGCTTGATTCAAAAATCGTACAACTCATACAGCAATCGTTATCTCTTGAATTAAAATATTTTTGCCCTTCCTTGCCTTTAAAGAAGTCCCCTTTACCGTGCTGATGTTGCTACATGCTTTACTTCTTGCTTATCTCACACTGCGAATTTTTTCGAAGCTCTATACTAAACATTAAATCTGTTACGAAAAAAGAACTAAACAAAATGAACACAAAACGATCAGCTTTAAAAAAGGACTCGTAACTGGAAAACCGAATGAAAAAAGAATGTTAACAACAAATACTTTTTCACACCCAACCCAGTTCTGTGGAATCAGAATCAACGTTGAGTTTAAGTGTTGAATGAGCCAATTGGAGTAAAGTGCCATGCAGATTTAAATTTTTCCCACTTGTGACGAATGCAGCTATCGATTTCTTTTGCATGCTAGCATGCTAGTTAACATTCATGTCAGTCAGCTGTTGGCTCTCACGCTGGCGAATAGAATCTTCCTGCCTATTTGTGGCAGCTGCTAAAGGCTCTCACTCTGACCAGTAGAAAATGACCGCAAACTACATGAAAACTGCCGTAGAAGGATGAAAAATCGATTATGTTTTCTATCGATGGGAGTTGGGAAATGCAAAGTCGGTCTTGGCCTTTCCGCCAACTTGGAGCAAGTGCATGTAAATTTTGGTGCAAATCCGTCGAAAATTGCGGCCGTGCATTTATTTACACACACACACACACACACACACACACACACACACACACACACACACACACACACACACATCCTGCCTTTTATAGATAGAGATAGAATTCAAGTCATGTCCTTAAATAGCCTCATAGAGGGAAACTCAGGTTGATGTCATAGATGACATCCAAAATCACTCAGAACTGTCGAAACTGTTAGTTATATATAACCATTTTCTCAGATCAATTATTATAAATGACTTTAAACGAATTTGCTAGTCTGGAAAAGGACTGTTTTACATATCGTATCTCATAATTTGGCGCTATATAATCACACATAGCTTTAAGGAATAACAAAGAAACACAACATTTGAAGATTCCCAACAGCAGTAACAAATCAAATGGATTTAACTTGTAACTAGTAAGGAAAATAATGTTATAATCAAGATGGTGACTTCCCACATTAATTTAAAGAAAGGACTAGGAAGAAAAATATCCTTCACTACTAGAAACAGTGATAACAGTTAGTGGTCCTGAGAAACGAAATCGATTTTCCTGAAAACTGAAAAAAGATTTGAAAAATTTCAACTGTAATTTTCTAATTATTTGGACAATAAATATCGAATGATTCCTGCGGGGAAACGGCTATTCTTACTAATACCCGTACCATTAATTGGTTTTGCATTAATGGTGCATCGTTTAAAATCTTTAAGAAAAGGAAAATGGATACAAGGGTAACTAACCTAAACGAACATCGGTTAGTTTTATGTTTGAACCTCTGTACACCATAGCGATGAAACCTGTGTGTTTTTAGTTGAAAGGAAGTCAACTAATAAATTTACTGCATGCCAAATCCATGGTTTAGTCGGTTAGACTTATCCACTTTGCTGGCAATTTTGAGTTCAATTCCTGTATCGGGTAGTGCGAAAAGTTCACACAATTATGTTCACTGCGGAATGAGAACTATCTACCTATGTGCTTTGAATAAAGTGTTCGGCTCAAATTTACAAAGAGATCACTGGTTACGATGACAGGCAGCTAATAAGGCCAGATTGTACAATGGACTAACCGTTGTGATTATCAAATCGAAGTATATTCTAGACCGAACAGCAAAGCATATCAATAGATAATTCCTCATCTCAAGAATTCAGGACAAGTCAGAAAAATATGAATAAAACTGGTGATTATTAAAACATATGAAATATACCTTAATCATGGAAAACACAGACAGTAGATTGAAGAAAACTTTGGTTTTTAAAAAAAATCAGAGAGGGTTAGCAAGTACGACAGATACCTAAAAAAGGTCAGATGTTACAGCATAAAGGTGAATAAGTTTGCCGCGTATTAATGGATATGTCAGTCGGTCAATTATGTGCCATGCGTGATACACGCGTAGGCGATCATGTATCTTTCGATGCATGAGTGAGAAGGTAGATTTTTCCTGCAATTTCTTTCTGCGGTAGACCAGTTGACATTCAAGGCTAGAGAACCCGGTCTGTCCTGATATTTACCCATAGCTGGAGAGAGAAGAAGAGGATTCATAGCTTTCCCAGTGTTATCAGCACGTAAGTGAATGCAATGGAGTAGACTGGAATTCGAACTCGGCTCTCCGATTCCTCAATCCGAGAACTTACTTGGAATTCCGTTAACTATTAAAAGTGTAGTAAGAACTATCTACTCCGTAGATTTGAAAAAAAAAGCGTTGGTTTAGAAAATCAAAGACGGTTGCTTAGAAGACATATGCCTATAAAAAGGCCAAAGTGTAAACCATAAAGATGAATACTTATATGACTTATATAAAATATTCCCGACATATTGAAAGCGTATTCAATAACTTATCAAATATTCCCTCACCATGGAAAGTGTAGTAAGAACTATCTTTCACCTTGCTTGAATTATGCGTTAGTATCGAGGATCAGTGAGGGATGAAGGCCGGAGTGTACAACGGCTGAAACGGAGTGGTTATGATTAGTATGCTAGTTCCAATAGAAGGTCATATAATAATGATAATTCCCTATCTCAAGAAATCCGACGAAATTATGATAACTCCCATTCCCCCGAATTTATTTGCGACATAGTAAATTAGGTATCTTCACTTTTTCGCTGAATAAACAGCATAGTATGATGAAAAAAAGGTCCCAACTTAATAAAAACAAAGTTTTATAGTCAAACTGTTTATGTTATTATTAAGAGGAAAGACCAAAGTATTTTTTCATAACTTTATTAGATTTTTTAATTATTTTCAGCACGTTCGAAATTTTGGGTAAAAATCTTTTTTTTTTACGTTAGCGGTCAACGTAATATTTTCGATTAATGTTTTTGCGCTTTTTTCAGGTGAAAATCCATAGATTTGGAAATTCTAGCAAAAATCAAATCATAGTCGGATTTTAATGAAACTTCCAGGAATTATTCATAAATGAATGAAATTATTTTTGGCGTCTTTTTATTCCGAAAATCAAATTAATTTGGTCGTAGCTGATAAATTCTGTTTTGCCTGAATTAATGCAGAGACCAGTCTTGCTGGCCGGTTCTTCGATGAAATGGAGAAGTTTGGTAGCCTTAGCAATCGTGTCTAACAACAAGGCAAGGTCAACTGCATCAGCAGATGTTCACAGTGCGTAATCTAAGCACAGAATGAAAAGGAAAAGGGCAAGCGTATCTCCTTGAAAGACTCCCGCGACAACATTGAAAAACTCCGTATCTCCACCGGGAGATCAGACCATTGAGCGAGGATTCTTATACGGCATCATGATGACTGGTACTGTCTCTTGCGCGATCCCATATGCTAACATGATCTATTCGGGTTTGCCACGATGGATGGAGTCGAAGGCTTTGGAGAAATCGACCTTTGAGGTTCTTGGCTTTTACACCCTCAATTATACGACGGATGGTTAGAATTTCGACGACTGTTGATCTGTTTTGTCTGAAACCGTTTTGGTTTTTTGTGAAGGACATTGTCCAACTCAGGGTGGATGCGATTCAACAAGAGCAAGTTGTAGATTTTGGAGTCTAGTGTGGTGACTGTTATCCCTCGATAGTTTGTTGTTTAGCCAAGGTCTCCTTTGGAAAGGGGAGTATATAACCTTCTGTACAGCGCTCAATGGGGTCTGATTGATTAACTTGATTGCAAAATGTGAGTAACTCATTGTCAAAGTCATCTGTCAACCAGACCTCGGTAGGGATATTATCGAGTCCACAAGCATTTCCACGCTTGATTTGCATCTTTGCAGCTGTCAGTTCGTCCATGTTAAAAATGTTTTTTTACCTTCCTAAGTAATCATTTATTTTGAATACTTTTTTTTTACAATGATCATCCTGTACAAAGCCCAAGAGCCACTCAAGGTAGAGGATCTCAGAATAAGCTGCACAGTTTATGGGGATATGTGGCGAAAATAACGGTTGACCTAAGACTTGAACAGGTTAAGATTGTCGTGATCGGAGAAGGCTAAGTTCGTTGAAGGCCTTCGTTTGCCGTAGCCGGACTCCCGTAATGCGCCTTAAGAGGCATGTGCGTAAGTCCCGTCGAAGGCCTTCGTGTGCCGTAGCCGGACTCCCGTAATGCGCCTTACGAGGCATGTGCGTAAGTCCTGTAGAATCGTTAAATGCCTAAGTTCGTCGAATGCCTTCGTTTGCCGTAGCCGGACGTGCGTCGTGCCTGAACAGTGGTCATGGGACCACTAGCCCGAAGTAGTGCCTAAGTTCGGTGGCCTTCGTTTACCGTAGCCGGACTCCCGTAATGCGCCTTAGAAGGTAAGTGCATAAAGTGCGTAATTTTGTCGAAGGCCTTCGTTTGCCGTAGCCGGACTCCCGTAATGCGCCTTACGAGGCATGTGCGTAAGTCCCGTAGAATCGTTAAATGCCTAAGTTCGTCGAATGCCTTCGTTTTTGGATGCTTGAGTGGAAATTACATGGTGTTTCGCTACAATATGTGGGGCATGCTAGGTCTTAAACGTGAAGGTTTGATCTGAAATGTAGATCGTCTGAACATTTTCCATGGAAATAGCGATAGGCTTGCGACGTTTCGTCTGTGGAAAAAGGGCACCAGGGTGAATACTAATTCATCACTCCCAAGGCCGCAGAGACAATTCTGGACTCTGTCGAGAATGAAAAGTCAGTATGACCCTATTTTCGCCCTGATCTGGCTCTTTTAAAGGTAGACTATTGTTGTAGTGTCTTCCCTCTAATGAGTCTATTGTGGACTCTTCCACTTACTATAAAGTAGTAGGAAAAGTAAGCCTCGTGGGGAGGGGACAGTGCTAGACTGTTCTTCCGAGACTGTGACTGTTCGCAGCTCCTGTCGAACTCTCTGCCCGAAGGCAGAGAGGAACTCGGACGAGGCAGTGCCGAAGGGCAGAATTTCGTCCGGGGAGGAAGACAGACCCGAACCCGTTCGAACGGGTTCTACGGGGATTTTTTGGCCGAGCCTACGGGCTCGGATGACTCACGTTAACCTCGGCCTTGTGCCAAATCATATAACCCTCGTGGTGCCGGTGGTGGTGGTGGGGGGCTGTTAAATATAACAGTGCTAGACTGAAGGCTGGTCAATCGATACACACTCCCAAGTCGTGGAACGCACTTCATTTGTATTTACTGATCAATACACTATTTATCTGAAACCTCTTCTTTTGTTAGTTCTTAACCAATTCCTTGGTCACAGAAAGTATATTAGTAGGTGCCAGGTACTTACTGGGGCTGTACGTTTGCCCAGCATCTTTAGGGATCATATGTACAAATTCCACTTGAGGTCTGAGGAGTTTAAATCTTAATAGGGGCTCAAGGCATGCGCCCTATCTGAGAGAATAATCGTTCATCGCGATTCGTGAACATTTAGTTCTATTTTTTTGTAAGTCCACGAGATAATTGAAGAAAATGCTGGAAAATTTTGCATTAACCAATTACACAGAGAGAAATAAAATCCAAATTTTAAATCGTGTTTTATCTATATGAACTGGTTGATACTGTGAATAAATATTTCAAAGTCCTATTTTTAGAACGCTCTCTTTTCTGCCAAAATAGGCCGGGATCATTGAAACAATCGTTATCCTAACCTAAAGGAATCTACTAATGGAAAACAGTGCTCCTGCTTCTTTTCCCCACGAGGCCAGGGTACCGGTGTTAAAAGGAAGCTATGCTAATGGTATAGGCATCCAGAGTTGGCATAAGAATGATGTTGAACAAAGAATCAATATACTTTACCAAGCGTCGCAAGTAGGACATGAAATAAATCTTTTCAAAAGAGAAAATATGATCTGGAAATTTTAAAATTAATTCACCCCAAGCAAGGCGATAATGCCACTCAGTCACAAGGGTATACTTGGAACGAAAGAGAATTAAAAATTTTAGAAGGAACCGGAAACCCAATCCTAAATAAGGGATAAACCTCTATTCGTGTTCTAAAGACCAGGGAGATGTATGAACCGGGCGATAGGCGAAAGTTTCTACTCTTATTGAAAAATTGGAATGAGAGTAAAAATTTATAATGTATAATTGTATTAATAAAAGCTAAGCACTTCAATACTTTTGTAAATCGAATAGTTTTAAAAAGTTTAGCATGGAAGACACAGGTTATAGTAAGGGTAGTTTTTCACAACACCACAAGTTGCCACCAAACCAAAATATTAACCTGTGAACTTGAATAATATTCTGAAGCAATGAATAAGTATCAAGGAAAATGGAAACAAAAAGGACATTAATATTCAGGTTAAAATTCTTAGACACATAATAAAATAAGAAGTCTTGGAGAATTTGACTGTCACAGGACACATTGACAGTTGAAGAAACAGTGGAAAGCAGCGGGCTACCTACCAGACAATACTGTGCGAGAGGATGGCGGAAAGAGACAAATGCTGCCAAGAGCTTCAAGAGATGCGGAGTTGTGCAGATCCATAGTCGCCCACCCCCTGAAAGGACATGGCACAGAGAAGAATAATCACTTTGAACAATCGGAGCGATATGACCAGGACTGAGACATTAATAAGAAATCGGTTATTTTTGTTTTATAACTATACCACATTCGCTCAGAACGCAGAAACGGTGAAGAAATATTACAGCCCTCAAATTTCAGTTGCGAGATCGATAGAAAAGTTGAAAGAAAAAGAAAAGAAAAGCAAAAGTGTGGGTGCGCATATACACAAAAACGAAACAAAACGATCGACATTAGCTTACAGACTCATGCAGACAAACGAGAGTTGTATAACTGAGTTTGATGCCTGTTGACCTTCCGTAATTCTAGGGTAGTGAACGTATATTGGATCCGTGATGAGAAAACAAAGTCTATTTCTGTGTTATTTTTCCTGTTCTTCCGCTTCTTCCTTTTTGGAACATGGAAATGCCGAATTCGGTTGAATCACTGAATTTGGCTTGATCGGAATTAGCCAAAGGCTGGAATATGAACTGAAACCAGTTGGAAGAGAAACTTTCTGTTAAATCTAACTTGGCATAAAAGCAAACACACAGACATTTGCATATATTTTATGTACATCGAAGAAGAAAGAAAGACGATAAAGGGTGGATGTCTGAAAGAAAAAGGAAAATAATCATGACGAAAGAAATAAACAAATTCCAACGTATACAGATCAATGAACCTATGAAGCTACCTACATACCTACCTATCTATCTATCTCAGTCTGTTTCTATTTATCTCTCTCTCTCTCCCATCTATCTATCTATCTATCTATCTATCTATCTATCTATCTATCTATCTATCTAAGCCCGTTCTAATCTATCTATCTATCTATCTATCTATCTATCTATCTATCTATCTATCTAAGCCCGTTCTAATCTATCTATCTATCTAAGCCCGTTCTAATCTATCTATCTATCTATCTATCTATCTATCTATCTATCTATCTATCTATCTATCTATCTATCTAAATCTGTTAGTCTATATATCTATATATAGGTAGTTATGAAAGATCTAAAAACGAAAAAAACATCTTCCGGTCTGGCTAAATTTCTCGATATTTTTCTCAATTTTTCGAAAATCCTCTCTGTCGTCGGTATGTTTGTTCACAATAGAACCAATGATTAGACGGAACCCAATGGAATTTCATAGTTTTACCCTGACTCCGGAAGATTAACCAATAAATACGCTTAGGATACTGATCATCTGTAAAAAAAAAACAAAAAAAAACAACAAAAACAAAAACAACAACAAAACAGCAAAAGGAAAAAGCTGGACATTATCTTTGAAGCAGCCATTTATTTTTCAAGTCCTATGTTTTTCTGTACGAACGTTCGGAGAGAAAGCGTCCATTTCTTTTTTTTTTTTCGAGACTATTGATATAACTTGAATAATTTTCCAGCTCCTCCGGTGACAGATTGTTATACATTGGCTTTTATAATCGATTATCGATAAATGAAAGATAAAATTCAATTATGCACTCGTATGATCTTTTCTTAAGGCTGCCGATGCAATAAAATAAAGTTCTGTTTTTGTACGCAGTAAACCAAACGTAAGATAATTAATTCGAAAACGAGTCTGATTAATATGAAACGGGCTTTATTAAAAATTATTTTCATATCGGTACAATTTTTATTGTTTAGGCTTTTGTTTCATCCTTGATTTCAGGATATTTATTATTTAGAATATTTAAATCGATCATAAAAGACGAAGATAGGGCGCGAACGCGTGCGCTAATATAATGCTACCGACTTTTTTTTATAAGCTTGGCATCAAAGATCAAAAAGTTATATTTTGATCAGTAACTGCTTGATAAATAACATTAAAAGGCACATCAGCTGTTGTCTGTATATTTGATTTATTACAAGCTATAGAGTAGAATTGCCGGCTAATACTGAACTCGTGTTTACACTGTTTGCATTTAGACTGTTTTCCTCATCTCTGTTGTTGTCATCGCGACGTTTCGGTCGTTGTGCACCTTAGCCTTCATCAGGTGTATGTCGAATCCGGGTAACCTTAATGGGTCTTCGAGCAGAATCCTTCGAGGGTAGATTGTCCTCATACGAATGCACATGTCTATGGGTATATCGTCTAGATCTTATTAACTATTGCTTATGGTCTAAAGCTTTGTTGATAAAATTATATATGTTTATATATCATTTTGTTCATTCGTTATATAGAGAGCTAGAGAGAGAGAGAGAGAGAGAGAGAGAGAGTGAGTGAGTGAGTGAGAGAAAAAAAGAGAGATTTTGGAAAAGTTAGGGCATAAGCAGACTGAAATAGATATGATCAGATTGGCATAGATAGATAGATAGTTCAGATTTACATAGGCAAATAGATATGATCACATTGGCACATATATATATATATAGATAGATAGATAGATAGATAGAGAGAGAGAGAGAGAGAGAGAGAGAGAGAGAGAGAGAGAGACACTATTAAATCTGAAAGATTTTTAATTTGTTTAAACGTTATTTTTTTAAATGGATATCTATATCTGAGTGGATGCTATGTTTTTATCTATCTATCTATCTATCTATCTATCTATCTATCTATCTATCTATCTATCTATCTAAGCCCGTTCTAATCTATCTATCTATCTATCTATCTATCTATCTATCTATCTAAGCCCGTTCTAATCTAAACACATTATTTATTTATTTACATCTACAGGCCTGATTGACGGTTTCCTCTTGGGTACGCCGGTTCGATTTCTGCCGGAGATCTTTAATATTTCTAACAAGAATTTTCGAAATATTCAGGCCGGTAGATGTAAATGAATGTTTAATAAGTATTTCTGTATTTAGGTAGCAATCCTTCTTTCATGCATGATTCATTGTATACGACAGACAAGGTGCTTTGATTTAGTTTTTTTTTATAAAATTTTCTATGTGATCTTATATTTTTTTCTTTTTGTAGGGTAAATTATATAAAAAAAATATTCAGTTGTTCTTTCATTCCGTAAGATACTTGTTGACAACACAAATATAATAGCATCGTCTACATGTAAAAAAAAAGTCCGAAACGTTGTGATAAATATGAGATACAAAGATGAGGATGATAGTCTGAAAAATTTAAAAAGTGTACATATACCCCATCTCAGAAAATAGACATACATATATATATATATATATATATATATATATATATATATATATATATATATATATATATATATATATATATATACAAATATAAAAGAACTAAAAAGAATATAAAATAAAACATTCATAACATTAATCTAAAAAGGTCTCAATCAAGAGTAGATCAATATATATATATATATATATATATATATATATATATATATATATATATATATATATATAGAGAGAGAGAGAGAGAGAGAGAGAGAGAGAGAGAGAGAGAGAGATCTGAATATACAGGAATAGACAAATCGCCAACTTTCTTAGCAGCTAACCTAGCAATGGATTCAATCTATTCTTTCCACTTCACGTCAGCTGAGGACATAAGCTTGAGAAAGTGTAACAAGTTACACCCCTGGAGGTTAGTATCAGCCATGCTAATGAAAGGTAGAAAGGAATTACCTGTGTCTATTTTCATTTTCACTTTCTGTGTTCATCCCAATGACCTTATCTGAATTTGCAATTACATCTCATGTTTCACCGACCTATCCAAATATTACTCGCAATGATTTATTTGCGACATTACAGACACACAATTTCACTGTCTCTCACTATGGTCTCTGGTCCTAGGCAGAGTCACTTTACCATTGTCAGAATGAAATTCTACCTTGGGAATCACTTGGTATTTCTATCCTTCCTATTTTCCCACTAGGGAATTCTAATCTACCAATACCATATGGAAGGGTCACTTTATGTTGTGCTCTGAAAGTGCCTTCAGTTACTGTTATGGTCCAGGTTAGGACCAAGGAAGAACAACACGAACACAAGTGTAGAAATAACGAAGGTATATTACACGAAATCGTAATACAAGATGTGGAAGGTGTTAGTATGACTGTCAGTCTGGTTTGGAGTGAACGACTATCGGCTCGAATCGATTCGATATTTACTTGCCCCCCCCACCACCACCACGAGGGAAAGATGTGGCGCAAGGCCGAGTTTTACGTGGGTTTTCTGAGCCCGTAGGCTCGGCCAAAAAAATGCCCGTAGAAAATGTAAAAACAGAATCGGGTTGGTCAACCTCCCCGAACGAGACTCTGCCCTTCGGCGGAGCCTCGTCCTGGTTCCTCTCTGCTCAGAGGCAGAGAGTTCGACCGTCAAGCCGAGAAGCTCGGTTCGATTCGGTATCTAGCCACCCACCCCCACGAGGGTTGCATGTGGCACAAGGCCGAGTTTAACGTGGTTTTCCCGACCCGTAGGCTCGGCCAAAAATGCTCGTAGAAACCTTATAAACGGGATCGGGTTGGTCAACCTCCCCGAACGAGGCCCTGCCCTTCGGCGGAGCCTCGTCCGGGTACATTCTGTAGTTAAAGGTAAGGACCCATGACACTTACTTTGACACATGACCTACACGTTCTTATACTTAAAAAAACAAATCTTCTCATCTTTAAGTTTAGTGACTTTACAAGAATTATAAACATAGGAGATTTTCTTTTTAGAATATGACATTTGTCCCAAATAGTGTCAAACACTAATAATATACAATTCCATTATTCTCGAAGAAAGTTCTGATTCACAAAAGAAAATAATCAAAAAAAAAAAATTGAAAATGAAAATGGTTGAACAAAAAGGGAAAAACGACAAGGAACGCGATTTGTTTCTGTCGTTAACCACAGCAACGATAAAACACAGCCGTCACCGCTGCGAATTTTATGACTAAATCTTGTGAGATCGAGTGAAAACAGCCGAGTGGTAGAAGTTTGATCTGTGGAATATGTCATGAGTATCTTATGCGGAGCTCAAAGCGTTATGTCGAAGAGCAATGATAAACAATATAGATACGCATACGACAGTTCCATTAAAACTGAATTCTTCCGCTTTCCGACATTGTAGATTAAGAAAGTAACAGCTTGCAGGCAGAACGACTGAAATACTTTTCCACTTGAACTCTGCAGTTTTTTCTGTAAAAATGCACAAGGAAGTGACAGAGACGGAGGTTCTGTTTTTTAAGTCAACATTTAACTTGTTTTATTTTGTGCACCTGATCTACATCTGTTGCATATCTCCATATCCGTCTCATTCTATTTCTATCTATCTATCTATCTATCTATCTATCTATCTATCTATCTATCTATCTATGTCAGTTCTTTCTTTCTTTCTTTCTTTCTTTCTTTATATATATATATATATATATATATATATATATAAGGCAGGATGCGTGTGTGTGTGTGTGTGTGTGTGTGTGTGTGTGTAACAAATGCACGGCCGCAATTTTCGACGAATTTGCACCAAAATTTACGTGGACATGCTGCAAGTTAGCGGTAAGGCCAAGACCGACTTTGCATTTCCCAACTCCCATCGATAGTGGAAATAATCGATTTTTTCATGCTTCTACGGCAGTTTTCATGTAGTTTGCAGCCATTTTCTACTGGTCAGAGTGATAGCCAATAGCTGGCTGCCACGAATAGGCAGGAAGATTCTATTGCCCAGTGTGAGAGCCAACAGCTGACTGACACGAATGTTAACTAGCATGCTAGCATGTCACAAGTGGGAAAAATTTAAATCTGCATGGCACTTTACTCCAATTGGCTCATTCGCTTGTTTAAACTCAAGGTTGATTCTGATTCCGCAGAACTGGGTTGGGTGTGAAAAAGTATTTGTTGTTAACATTCTTTTTTCATTCGGTTTTTCCAGTTATGAGTCCTTTTTTTAAAGCTGATCGTTTTGTGTTCATTTTGTTTAGTTCTTTTTTCGTAACAGATTTAATGTTTAGTATAGAGCTTCGAAAAAATTCGCAGTGTGAGATAGGCAAGATTTAAGGCATGTATCAACATCAGCACGGCAAAGGGCACTCCTTTAAAGACAAGGAAGGGCAAAAATATTTTAAGTCATGTGATAGCGATTGCTCTATGTGTCGTACGATTTTTGAATCAAGCACGGGCAACGCTGGGCCATGCTGCTAGTTCCTGATAAAATAGACATTTTTCTTGTTATTGTTTGATAATTACTCCACAAGGGATGAAATATTTGTCGATGATAGGAGCAAAACAGTGGTCATCATACAACCTTGTTCTTACTTTAGTACACATTTCATTTTCGAAAAGTTGTTCACAAGCATATGTAAATCCAAATAATGATTCCATAATTTTCGCATTATTCAATAGGCTTATGTATTTTCCATTTGGAAAAAAAAACATTTCTTTGTAGAAGTAAGCAGTGAATTCGGAATTAAATTTTGATTTTAAAATTTCTTCGCATTGTAAGTCAATTAACTCCAACTGATATTTCTCTGACACTTGCTCTAGAAATTTAGTAGATAATAAGTATAAAGTTGGCGAGCCGGATAAAAACGTTCGCGGGCCGGATGTGGCTCTGGGGCCGATGGGGTGCCGACCCCTGATCTATTGTTTTATGGTAAAGGCATAAATAATAAATCGATGGCAAAAATGTATGTCTATTTAGAATTCCTATTTTGACTGATTTAAACATTGTTTGGCGACCTTCATTTAGAAATTTAAGTTGATTCTAGAATCAGACATTATTTTCCGAACAACCGAATACAAGGTTGTACTCAAAGATTCAACATATTTTTACTCCGTAAAAAGAAACTCGTTATTTCTTATTGCTAACGAAACCATTACTTGAAGATACACATTCAATTTGTTTGATATGCGGCCAGAAAAAGTTCAGCCTGAGCATTTTGGCACCTTTTACTTCTTAATCTTAACTACGCGTTTTCCCTCCGACGTTTTTATATATGTAAAACTCATAAATTATTTCTTTGCGAGCATATATAGATGTACGCATGTATGTTTATACGAGGAATTGCTCGGTGCAGCTATGCATATATATGATCTGATATTTTTCTATTAATATCTTTTTTAATTATATTGCAGTTTGTTTTTAGTTGCAGGGCGCACCATCTCTCTCTCTCTCTATATATATATATATATATATATATATATATATATATATATATATATATATATATTTATATTTATATATATATATATATATATATATATATATATATATATTTATATATATATATATATTTATATATATATATATTTATATATATATATTTATATATATATATTTATATATATATATATATATATATATATTTATATATATATTTATATATATATATATATATATATATATATATATATATATATATATATATATATATTACTAAAACTCTTATTTTGTGTATATATATATATATGTGTGTTTTCGAGATACAGCTTAAACATAATACCCCAACCAATTAAGTAGCATATTGTAGCTTGAACCCCAGTCAAGTACCGTGCCAGATTTCTTTAAAATTAGACAGTGTTCTTGACCTAGGGCTGTTTGTACGGCATTTTTAATAGGAAATTCAGTATTAGTTTTCAATACATATTCTTATATCAATTCGTACATGTAAACAAAAATTTGCATATTATATTCCAGCTATTACGTATGTGAAAAACAATAAACATCCATAATACATAATAACAATCTTATTAAATAAATTTGTATATACATAACATAACATATTTTTGTACAATTCAGTACACTACATTAGAACCTATTTTATAAACAACTACTCGAAAGTTGAAGTAAAGTATCACATGACTTAATGGTAAATAAATAAATAAATAGATGCACGTTAATTTGCTGCCGTTGCTGACAGAAATGCAAGGAAGAAACAAGTATATTATTTACATTATTCGGACTATTGTCTATATTTCTGTGATGAGGTATTATGTACATTATTTACATTATTCATACTATTGTCCTCTTCGTTATCACAAAAACACATGGCACAGTGGATAAAGCCGTTGGTTAGATTCAGTGACAGGACCCAAAGAGTGTGAGTTTAATACCCGGTTAAGGCAGTGGAGAACTTTCAGAGGGAAATTAACAGGAGATAACTGATAACTGACATCCATCAAACGTGGAACTAGAACAGTCTACCACAGTGAATGAAATAAAGGGTTCAGTTCGACATTCCAAACACCGAAACGTTGTGATAAATTTGGCGACAAAGATGAGGACAATAGTATGAATAATGTAAATAATGTACATAATACTTCATCACAGAAATATAGACAGACTTAGAAACAAGTATGTATAATAAAACATATTTATTCTTTTCAAAAATGACTACACCTGTTTTATGTTATCACTCCCACGCAATGTATTATATAATAAACAGTAAGAAACAAACATTATATTACCGTCTTTAGAGTTAATTGTTAATTTTGTATGCAAAGTACATTTTATTTTCATAATTTATATCAGGATATATTTGCATTAAAGTGTTTTTTGTTCGTTTTCGGGCCGGAAACATTTTACTTATTATTAACTAACAATTAATAAACAGAAAAATACTTATTTTGAAAAAGACTACACCTGTTTTAAACTATTTCTTCAAATTTTCACTCCATATGAAACAGTGGAAAAATAAACCTTCTTTAACGGTCTTTAAATACAAATTAAAAGGTGTAATTAATAACAAAATTGATACTGTTGTTACCGCATTATTTTGTATAATGAACTGCGTGTAAAATAAACTCAACATTATTGTTAGTGGATACCCGCATTGGAGTAGACGCTTTATTTATTTCATTTACTTGTCTGTGGCCGGTGCACTCGATGAAAACTTAAAGAAGACATGCCATTCTCTAGAATTATAACCTGCGCCCACCTTTGCAGGAGAAACCAACGTTTGTTCCGCTATGGCTTAACCACACAACCACGGAGAGGATCACATTCAAGCTAGGCTCTGTTTGTCTGAAGGACATTCACTCGTTCATATTTTGTCGAAAGTTTTCAGTTTCTTATCCGAAACGTAAAAAAAAAAAAATAATTTCTAGAGAATTAATGGATTTTATGTTTTTAATCAGAAATAATTTTATCACTTCAAACGTCTGCAATATTTTCAGCGTATTTTGACTCATACAGACAGTTTTTACTTGCGTTAATCTACTTCATATTGGTTAAACACCAACTTACACAAAACGTCCGGTGATTAATGACTTTCAATCTGCAGCTGTTGCCTATACTTCGATGGGAAAAGTGAATTCTATTTCAACAATAAGGCAATCGATTATTTCCATTAAAGAAAACATTGACCAGTTCGAGCGAGTTGAAATAAATTTCCGGCTCTCAGATTCTGCACTATTTAAATATATTTGAAATTACAATATATATATATATATATATATATATATATATATATATATATATATATATAAGAAAAGAACATTAATATATATAATCTGGTGTTCTTATAGATATTTTTATTTTTACAAATATATATATATATATATATATATATATATATATATTTATCTCGAGCTAGCTAGATAGCAACAGACCTAGATAGAAAACCATATATATATATATATAAATAAATAAATGTGGTATTGATTTTTGATTTAATACATTGGAACTATAGATGATGAAATCATGATGGGATTGCTAAGGCAACCAGTGCTTTCGGCAAACTTCACCATCGCTTGTGGAATGAGCGGGGTATTCGACTGGATACGAAAATTCTGGTTTACAGAGCTGTTGTACTTTCCATCCTTTTGTACGGCTGAGAGTCGTGGACTTCATACAAATACCATAAACGCCAGCTGGATGTTTTCCATAAAAGCTGTCTGCGTGCAATCTGTGGAGTTAACCTTCAAGATAGGACATCTAACATAGACCTGTTTAACAGGTGCAATATTGGAGGAATCGAGACTTTTCTCATGCAGTTTCAGTTACGTTGGATTGGTCGTGTCTTGAGAATGTCTGATGACAGAATACCCAAGATCCTACTGTACAGCCAGTTAGATCAGGGCTACAGGAATGTAGGACGCTCATGGCTAAGATACAAAGACACGCAGAAAAGCAACTTGTCAGCAGTCAATATACCACATAACACCCTTGAACGCTTAGCCGTGGAGCGGGTAGAATGGAGATCAACGTGTTTCAGTGGACTCAGCAGTTTTCAATCTGCTTGTCTGAATCATCTTCAAGCGAGAGAAAGAACTAAAAGGTCAGCCAATCTAACAGTGGTCTCATCTCACAATCCTCACTTTTGCTCCATATGTGGCCTACTTTTTAAATCACTAGCAAGTCTTAAATGCCACTTAAGATTATCCCACAAAATTTCATAACTGAATCAACTAAGCTGTCAGATTCTCATATGCCGAAACCGACGGCAGAGTCCATTATTATTATTATTATTTAACATTATATATATTATATATATATATATATATATATATATATATATATATATATAAGAAAGAGGTTGTAGTGGTTCCAACGAAAGAAAAGTATGTATATTAAAAAGAAGAGAAGAGAGGTGCGGCAAACGTTTTTGGTTGTAATTTGGATTTATTTAGAAAAAAATATTATGCTTTGTTTTCCATAATTTTACGACACGTGTTTCTGGTCTCGCGACCGTCTTCAGGTAAAAGCGGAGATTACATAACAGATTTATTACCTACACACACACACACACATATATATCGAGTTATACTGATTATGTTAATTGTATTGTATTTTTAATGAATATTGTCCTGAAGAAGGTTATTAAACCGAAACGTCAGACGTCGACATTTCATTCATATTAAAACAACATAATCACATTCTAAGGATTTTTGTTTGTTTTTCCAGATATTTTCTTCATTCTGTCGGATTTATATCTATTTATATTTGCTTATCATACTGTCCACTGGAAATACAAACCTGAATTCATTTTATTACATGGAGGACTGCATGCTTATCCGAAGATACAAGAATCTACTAGTCTCCGCGTATTCCTACAACGAACTGCTTTCCATCGGAATCAAATTTTATAAAATTTTAAGAATACGTTTTGAAAGCGTCGCCCATTTGACGACAAAGTGACCACGCTCAAACGGAAAGCTGATCATTTAAAATTTTCTTTCATCTGTTTTGGATAAGACTTTTTATGTCCATCGTTTTCGTCGAGTTATACTGATTATGTTAATTGTATTGTATTTTTAATGAATATTGTCCTGAAGAAGGTTATTAAACCGAAACGTCAGACGTCGACATTTCATTCATATTAAAACAACATAATCACATTCTAAGGATTTTTGTTTGTTTTTCCAGATATTTTTTTCATATATATATATATATAAACAAGCTACGACATCTACGCTATCTATCTATCTATCTATATATCTATATCTATATATATATATATATATTAGATAGATAGATAGATAGAGAGAGAGAGAGAGAGAGAGAGAGAGAGAGAAAGATGTCATAGATAATTTGTTGTCTAAATTACGCAAAAATGAAAATAACACTGACATCTCATTTTAATATATATTTACCAAAATTGCACAAAAATATCTTGAAATAATAAAGAATAAATTTATTCAATGAAATCGCCGTTGGCGTCAACCACGGCCTCACAATTACGTAGAAATTTCCTGCAATTCTTTTGGGCGATTTCCTTGTTAATGTTGGTGTATGCTGCCATAATCATTGCCTTCAGTTCATTTTTGTTGTTACAAGGTTTGTACGTCTCTCGCTCAACTTCGCCCCACATATAATAATAATCAAGGAGATTGCAGTCTGTGGAGTTTGATGGCCAGATATAAGGGTTGATGTGGTCACAGAAATTGTCTGCCAGCCATGACTGGGTACTCCTGCTAGTGGGGTATGGTGCAGAGTCCTGTTTTCAGACATAGGATCTTCCAGCAATCACCCTCTTGACCCAGAGCTGCACTACCTCCTCAAGGCATTTTATGTCGCCTCCCCCGTATTGAGTCTGATGCCCCCCACCAACAATTTTGGGAGTTCTTTTCTTTTCAGAACGATCAACGCCAAGTTTCCCAAGCTGTCGTACCTTTGTAGTTACCATTAGGCTCATCCAATTCACTTTCCGAATCCTCTGTGCTGTCCTCAGATTTACACCTAAACACTGTGAAATGTCCATATTTCGAGTTTCCGGTGCGAATGCCAAGCAGTAGAGCATACTGTTTGCAAGTGAATTGCTTCACGGTGCTAACTTTATAACAGACGGTGCCCAACTGACCATACTATACTACAAACTAAGAAAAAACTGAAGAAAAGAAAACAACGCGCATGCGCTAAATTCAAATTATAAATGCCGACAATTTACACATCGCACGCTGTATATAATATATATATGAATTTGGGTTAAATATGGATTGGAATCCGATAGTATAGTACGTGACCGCCAACAAGCATAGTACTACCGCCGCACAAACGCCACACAGCGCAACTATTGTGTAGAAACCGCACACAGAAATTCACAATCCAAAATCAAAAACCTTGATAATAGCTGTAGAACTGTAGCGCTCGGAACAAATATAACTATAGGCAATTTTTATATTCATTAACCTCAGAAAAACAAAAAAAAAATTAACAATGCTGGAAAAACTCAATCAAAGATTAATTATATCTTCCTTGTTGGCCGATTTCAATGATTTTATATATATATATATATATATATATATATATATATATATATATAGAGAGAGAGAGAGAGAGAGAGAGAGAGATAGATAGATAGATAGATAGATAGATAGATATACACAGGATTGGTGTATACTGAATAAACTCCAATAACCAAAAAAAAAAACCAAAAAAATAAAAACTATTCTTAAAAGAGTGCCCAATACAGAGTAGAGCAAATATAATTTATTCGAAAGTTATAACATAAATATATTATAAAATCACTACAAAAATAGCCATTTTGTTTCAACGTTTCTGGTGTCTTTTCAATTGATGTGTTTGCATATATATATATATATATATATATATATATATATATATATATATATTATTTAACATCAATACACGGACGGTTATTCGTGAGTGTGAACGGATTTTATTAAAATTGTCTCTAATTTATTCAATCAGACATGCCTAAAAGAGAATTTGCTGCCTAGATACACAAAATTTAATATATATATATATATATATATATATATGTGTGTGTGTGTGTGTGTGTGTGTTTGTGTGTGAGAGAGAGAGAGGGAGAGAGAGAGAGTGATTGAAAGAGAGAAAGATAAAAAGTTACATTGGACGAGAATCCAAACGTTGGGTGAGAATTTCAACATCTTATATTCTTTCCTTTTTTATATATAAAATATTTATATAGGAAATTAAACTGTATATTTAAATAGACACGAGTCTACTTTCATTTTTCTACACACACACACACATATATATATATATATATATATATATATATATATATATATGCATGTGCGTATATACACAAATATGTGTTTGTGCATATATATATATATATATATATATATATATATATATATATATATATATATATATACAGAGAGAGAGAGAAAGATGTGACAGTTATATAGAGAAAAATATTTATAGAGACATAGTATACTTATGTGTTTTCGTGAATTCACTTGTTAATGCAGATTTTGTTCTTGTTAAATAAAATTAATATTATCAATGACGCTTTGTATTTGTCGAAACTTATCAGAGTAGAAGTTTTCTGTGTGTTGGGTTTTTATATCAAGTGAAGAGTTGGTCAATTAAAAATGAAAGGAAAGTGGTTACAGAGGCATAGACGAAAAGCATTAAGGATCCACACCCGTGTGCTTGTCTACGTTTGTCTTCATTTATTGGCAGTACTTTACTATCATATATATTTTGCTTGCCACTTACTTTAAGAGCGAAATGCAAATAGCTATCACATGACACACAGAAGTGTGTGTTTGTATGTCTCAATATACGTATGTCCCGAAATCAAGAAAAGTAATTTAGGATTTTTTTCTTCAATTACGTTTAACCTGTAAAAATCTATACTGCTACAATAAATATTAAGAGGAAAGAAATAAAACAAAAAATAAACAGTATTATGAAATGTGTTCATCTACCCACACACAACCCCACCCACAAACAAAACACAACTTCCCTACATAAAAAAGCAGCTGATATCAATGGTCTCTGGTCTTTAATTATATTGGTGGGAATAAAGCCAATCTGGTGATAAGTTGCAAATTCTAAAAAATCAGTACATGATGCAACTAAAATGTACTCTGCAGTTACTCGATAGATATGTGATGTGTAAATATAAACGGAGAGACATCTTACTTATTATAAAACGCAGATTGTGTGAGTGTGTGTGTGTGTGTATGTGTGTCTGTTCGTTTATATATTGGATCGGATTTCCTACATTTTTCAACTGATTTCAATAAAACTTCACAGGACTACGTCAAATTACCTTGCGGTGGTTCTGACAGCGCCAAAAATTAGAAAAACACAATTGTTTTTGCACGAAATCAATTTGAAAACACGATAAAACACGATTCTGTCGCCAGAGTGAAAGGGGGACAACTCATATCGAGTTATACTTATTATAAAACGCAGGTTGTTTGCTTGTGTGTGTGTTCGTTTATGTATGGGATCGGATTTCCTACATTTTTCAACCGATTTCAACAAAACTTCACTTTTTTTTGGCAGGTAGTTTTTCTTATTGTCTTGCACACTTTTTTCTTTATTTTTACATTCAGAATGCTTTAAAAATTCTATTTACAAGACAATTGTTTATAATAAAATTCTATTCAATCGATAGACTCATAACGATTGAAAACAATGTTTTTGTTTGAGTTTGGGTTTGACCAATTCGTAAAAAAAAAAACAAACAAAAAAAAAAAAAACTAATTAAGACATGCGTGTCCGTCAACCTTAAACAATAATCTTTGTCAATTTTATTTTTCAGTGTTTATGATGGTCGATACTTGATCTATCTCTTACTGTTACATCCCCGGACAACGCCGGGATCTACTGCTAGTAACTTATAAAGAGACCACGATAGTGTTGTAGCCGTGTTGGGGCTACAAGACCCAAAGAGAAGAATTGTGTTAACAAATATATCACCAGAAAAACAGAAATACAATCATATACAAACGAGCAAGAATGTTAAGTCCGACTGTCAGAAGTGACTGCTGGAAAAAACACTTTCTAATAGCAATATCTGCTTTTATTTGTAATTGGTAATGTCCATCTGTGTATGGGTAATTTATCATAACAGATAGATAGACAGATACACACGTAAATATATGTAGTATCTTTGGACAGCAACTTGTCATTTTATACAAGTATCGTTAAAGGAAAGTTCTTTACGAAGGATTTTTCATATTTCAGACTATTTTCTTAATGCTTAACTTCGGTGATCGTACAAAAAATCGGTGTTTCAATGTGATGCGGCCGTAAGCGACGGAGAATTAGAACGAGAGAGTTGAAATCTCTAGGGTACATGATATAAAAACAGGAAAATTTAGGAAAATTTACGACTCACAGGAGATGCTGAAGGGTAAAGAAGGGCAAAGAAAAGTAGAGAGTGACCTACCTAGCGAGTTTGTATAATTTGTTGGCAGAACATGGATTAGGAGAGAGAGACAGATAAACTCTACTAACAGCTACAAAGGACAGGAAAATGGAGAGATCACACACATTCTGAAGGGACACGGTACATGAAGAAGAAGAAGAAGAAGCAGAAGAAGAAAAGGAAGAAGAAAAAGGAAGAGGAAGAAGAAGAATGAGGAGGAGGAATAATGAGGAGGAGAAAGAAGAAGAGGAAAAAGGAAGACGAAGAGGAAGAAGGAGGGGAGGAGGAGATGGAGAATGAGGAAGAATAAGGCGGAGGAGGGGAAAGAAGACTAAAAAAGAGGAAGACGAGAATGAAGAAGAATAAGGAGGAGGAGAAAGAAGACGAAAAAAAGAGTCGGAAGAGGAGGAGGAAGAAGAAAAAAGAGGAGGAAGTAGGAGGAGAAGGAGAAGGAGGAAGAATAAGGAGAAAGAAGAAGAAAAGGAAGAGGAAGTAGGAGGAGGAGGAGGAGAATAAGGAAGAATAAGGAGGAGGAAGAGAAAGAACACGAAAAAGAAGGAGGAAGAGTAGAAGAAGAATGAAGAAAAAGAGGAGAAGGAGAATGAAGAAGAATAAGGAGGAGGAGGAGGAGAAAGAAGAAGAAAAAGGAAGAAGAAGGAGGAGGAGGAAGAAGAAAAAGGAGGAGGAGGACGAGAAAGAT
Organism: Acanthosepion pharaonis; assembly: GCA_903632075.3. Classification (NCBI taxonomy): domain Eukaryota; kingdom Metazoa; phylum Mollusca; class Cephalopoda; order Sepiida; family Sepiidae; genus Acanthosepion; species Acanthosepion pharaonis. Next base: position 602,358 of record CAHIKZ030000623.1, read on the forward strand.
TTTTTCATTTGACCACTGTTTAGTGCAACGTAGAATAAGTGAGTCATCACTTCCATTTTGCACAGCCGTTCTCCGAAATGTCTATATGGCCTATTTAAATGGCTCTAATTGAACACATACGTGTCTCTGTGCAATGAGACTTTCACGCCGTGAACTCTTTCACCGTATCGAACCCTATTGCACTATGCGTCACCATGTAAAGCTTAGACACAGATGTTGCACTAGTGCAAATATTACATCACAAAATGGCTGACAATCTTCTACGACCAGCAGTATGGATCAACAGTTAATCTTTTGCTATCCATTGTCCTTTTTATAGACTAAACTTCATCAAATACAAGGCTCAAGAAGGTAGAAGCTTGCTATTAAAACAGTAACGATGAATGAGCTGTGTGATACGAATGAAAAAGTGATATGAACGCAAGAGATGATAATGATTATATTGAGGATGAATAACAACAGGCAGACTCTCCCCAAGAACTATTACGTTTCGCAACAAATTTTCTCGTGGATACACGGCCATAATAACCGCTTCCAGTCAATTGTCAATCGTTACCCATCCTATATATAAACACTTGACTTGAAGCGGTTATTATGGTCGTATTTAGGGAAGTATCCACGAGAAAATTTGTTTGTGAAAAGTAATAGTTCTTGGGGAAAGTCTGTTTGAGTGAAACCGTCTCCTAACTTTTGAAACATGGGGGGAAATAAGGGTGATTCAACTCCATGGAAGTAGTATGACGTGTCCGGTTGTAAAGGCCTGGGCAGGTGGAACTAAAGAACGGAGAACATCTGATCGTTTAAAATAGTTTAAATAGCGATAGAGTAGCAATAGACTTGCCAATAGACTTTGAGAAGAGGCTACAGAGAAGTAAGTCTTCCCTTACAAGACCGCGTAATCGATTTTGAACTTTATCATTGTTGAAAAGGGAAGATTAAGCAACCCCAACTGAGATATGACAGGGAGATTTTTTTGTTTTGCTCTGATCTTGCTCTTTTAAAAAGCCAGGTACGTTCTGAAGGGCTGTAATAAGTCAGTCGACCATACATACTTAACGCAGAATTACATGAGGGGTGCTGAAGTATTTCGAAACCGGCTAAAATGCATTTGAAAATAAATTCTGATTTCTGGTTATTTGGTTAGATTAGCAAGTGTGTCAAACCGAGAACTTCTTCGAATATATAGAATTTTTTTTACTTAATGACAGTTTGCCTAATACAAGGCGCAAGAGCCACTCAAGGTAGTGGGTTATCGAGTGAGATTGTTGTAAAGAAAGGGAGGTAAGGATGTATTATCAAACAGTTGACCCTAGGCTTAAATAGACCAAGACTGTAGTTATCTGGGAAGCATCCTCGCGGGAGTTTGTTTCACAATTTAACAGTTTTGAGGAAGTAGCTATCCAAGTGGAACTTAATTTTATCAAAGTAACATAAAGGGAATGGGAATAGTTTACTACCGTGAACAGGGCATGGTGATTCGAAGCTGTGAAGGACCGAGCTGGTGACAGTAAGTAATGTAACATCTGTTATAACAATGGTGATATATTATTGAAAGGATTGCGACGTTTCGTCTATGAGATAAGGGTTGCCGGGTATAGAATAATTAATCACCCACAAAGCCGCGTAACAGCTTTTAAACTCGGTCAAAGCTGGACAGTGATGATAGGGAAGTATTAATCCAGATATGGCATTCTTAGTCTGATCTGGCTCTTGTAAAGTGTCAGATCAGACAGAATCAACAACATGTAACCCATCTAACGAGCTTTTTCAAACGGATGACAGAACAGTGACTGGGGGTAGATAGCAAAAAGATAAACAATGATTAGATCTACCAGAGTTTGGTATTTTCTGGTTTGATACAAGGAACCGACGATTATTTTGCGATGGTATGAATATACGTGTCCCATTTGAGGTCGGGAGTGAGATTAAGCTCCATTAGGTGTTCGAGGCAAGGAGCCTCATATTATGTCAAATCTGGTATAAGAGATAATTTCATGTAAGCGAATGTTTTAAATTTTTTTTTTATGTTAATAAAATCATTAACGGATTCCGGAGTAGCAATATCAGTTTAGAGAAAAATAGAAGCTAGTTGTTATCAAAGTGAATGTACATAGCTTTGCCTCCACCCAGTCAATTATCTCTTTAAGTTCTTAATTAATTGAAAGATGCCTTCCAAAAGCTAAACAAGCTATTAAGAAACAGAACATATTAGATAGAAACAAAAAAAAGAAAAAGAAAAAAAAAAGATGTCTGCCGAAATGATATGTAATATCAGTCCTTCTATAAGGCAGAGAATGCTGGATAATATCGTTGCGGGTGAAAAGGAGAATTGAGATAAGACCTTTGGGTGGACAGACGAGTGCTGACAGTATCATGGAGAGAACATGAGAACAAAAATTCCGGAAGAGGAACGTCAAATTTCTGTGAAATGTAACGAGGAAAGTGGGCTTGGAAAATTTGACACCCATAGGGCATACTAAAAATAAGAGAGACAGAAGTAAATGGCAAGTAACACATCTAACGAGCTTTTTAAAACGGATGACAGAACAGTAATAAGACAAAGAATGATTAGACCTACAAAAGATAGAAAGTTGTGGAGAGACATGATCTCTCACATCCTTATGGAATTCAGCTCAGAAGAAGAATGTATCATCATAACTGCAACTTTTAAGGGAAGAAGTGTACCATGGATGGAAAATGAAAGGTGAGGAAACGTGACCAAAATCGGAGATGGAAAATATTTCACAGATATAAAAAAAAAAGGAGAGAAAGGTTTGACTAAATTCGATACCCAGTCGATCATCCGCTGTGATGTTTAATTGTCACATTCTTATTATAACAAAAACCAACTCTATTTTCCGAATTCCTATGGACGTGATGGAATCACAACGCGAAAACGTCATCACCAACAAATGTCTACTTGCAGCGAAAGCGGACAACAGAAACTCCATCCCACTTGCGCCACAACTTTTATCAGATGAACCGCACGTCGATAGCGGCCATTTTTACCGCCTTTAACTAAAATCTTCCAATGTTTGGACTATGTTATTTTAACTGTGGGTTAAATCAATATAGGAGTCACATCGGATGAATACATCGGCTGGCGTTTACTGAATTCGAGTAACAATATCTATATTTTATTACACACGAGAAGATTATTTGTTGGAAAAACTGTCACAAGCATATCTTTCTATTTTTATGACTTCAGAGGCGATAATTGTTTTTAGCATTGCTGTAAGTACTGTTGCACACACAGGAAAAACACTTCTCTTATTCTTGATGTTGCTTCAAATAATGGTTTGGCTTTAAAATGATTCTTCTTTGTCTTCTTCATTTCTTTCTTTTCATGTTCATTTTTAACGTTTTACTTTCAGTTTTTATAATTTATGCACATATTTCTATTTCCCGCATATAGATAAGCCGTATATGTGTCTGCTAGTTCTTGCTGGGAATCGAGTTCTTGTTAAGTCTATGACGGTTTCCTGTGTTTTCTAGACAGTCTCAGGCATCCACTAAGTCACTGAAATATTTAATCCATCCAATCTCTTTACTTTTAAATATTGGTATAGTTCCAAGTATGGCCAATGAATGCCAACTGTTTCCTTACAGGGAAACATTTAATATTAAGATGACAATTAGAGATGATGAGAATATTTATTATACGTTTAACCCGGCCAGGGAGTCAAGAAAAGTGTAACTCGTAGCATTGGCTATTCATTCAATGAATACCTAATGTTTCTTTATAAGAAAACGCTTAATATCACTATTAAGATGTGTGATGAAAAGAACAGATACTACGCATTTATCTAGGCCCGATAGCCATGGAGTGGAGAAAGGCGTAACTTGAGTATCACTGGCTGCTCACTCAATGAATGCTAAAAGTTTCCTCATAACGAAACAGCTAAGATTACCATTAGCATTACTATATTGGGTTCAATTTTAACGCGGAGGCGCTCAATTTTGGCCTTGAACCAGACCAACGTAGCTTCAGTATATCTATTTCAAGAGAGGCAAATTCAGAGTGAGAAAGATAGCAAGTGCAAAACGCAATGTTGAAATCTAAAATGAGTTTAATCGACGGTAAGATTTACGCAACACTGACTGAATTCCTTATTCATTAGAATCAACAAACAAAAACTTGTAAAAAAAGAACTTGTTGATGGAAATGGTGGTTTGATTCACATTAAAATATGGAAGCAGCTATTTTGTCGATAGATATTTTTATTTTTATGAAGGGAGGTAATGTTAAAAATAACAGCACACAGATTTAACATAGAAGTTTGTTTATTTCCACCATCAATTGTTAAAACACGACTTAAAATCATTTATTCATCATCAATTATTAAAAGAAATAGAGTAGTCTCTGAATATTTTAAGCACTTCGGGCATAATAGCCTCTGCAAATCCCAAACTTTCCATAGGGGATGGTTCTATTGGCAATACACTTCAGGTGCAACCCACTGAAAACAACAGTCACAGACCACAGAATCCATGTTAGACAACCACAACGCTGACGAAAATATAATACACTCTTAGTTCTAAAACACTATTTATATTTGCCGTAGAAATAGCTTTGGTGTCTATTTTATTGGGACCAGCAAATAGCCTATTTCTTAAAATATAGCATCGCAGGGTCATTAAAAGAATGCAAATGGCTCTTTAAGTATTTCATCTTTGGAAATCAAAGTTTACAGTATATGTGAGAATCGCAGACAACAACTTGAATACGACTGAATAAAAATTGAACAGATTAACCGAATTCTCAAAGTGTCTATCCGAACTGCACTTGAACAGAAATGTTAGTTTAGTGTTTTTTTTCCATTCTATAGCGACGAAGCAATCCAAAAACGAAGCAGAGTAAGAGATGCGGTCATGGCACTTAGGTCTGTTTCACGGAGTAATGTCCTCCTGATTCTCTTACTTGTAACGTCTTGTGCGTGTTCACTTCTCAAAGCATTCTTTCCTTTTTTATGTATCCCAAAATTTTAAGCTGTTTCCTCTAGTTTCCCCATTTTTCAGATGTTCTGACCATTGTATTCTCATGGTAGAACCACAACTCTGTCGGTATAAACTTACTTCTTTATTTGTGCTAATCATCCGAGTGATTTTCAATACCCTAATTTGATAGAACACACATTATAGCTGAAATATTACACGAGATCATAGAACGCTATGCGAAAACTTTGATGACTAAATGCTGATGGTATGTTTGTTAGTAAATAAACGCTTTTATATATACTTTTATATGAAACTATTATTAGTAAAAAGGAGGCACGGCGGAGTAATGGATAGCGGCTTGGATTGAGGAATCGGAGAGCCGAGTTCGAATTCCAGTCGGATCCATTACATCCACTTACGTGCTTATACCCTTGGGAAATGTGTGACTTCTCTTTCTTCTCCCTCCAGCTATGGGTAAATAGCAGGACAGACTGGGTTCTATAGCCTTGGATGGCAACTGGTCTAGGAGAAGGAAAACTCTGAATTCAAACCTGCTCTTAGATGAGAGTGAATGGTTGGCAATCCATTTAGTGATAGTGTCACGATAAAAAAGCACCCTTGATAGCCCTAGCGAAGCATCAAGAATTCAGCTATTGACAAGATTATGAACTACACCAATCAAAGTATTGGTGAGTTCAATCTCGGCTGAGGCCGCAACATGATGATGATGATGATTATTAGTAATGAATGAAAAAATATCGTACTAACAAAATGATATACGAAGCCTGATATATACTTCATGATACCCAGTCTGTTAAGGGTATACCAAGCAGAGGGATATGTGTAATTTGGTGGCAGATTTTGATAAGTATCAGTTGTGTAAAAGCCTAACATTAGCTTTGCTAATCACAGATGAAAATTTTAAAATTACTTTCTAAACACATGAATAAATTTAATAAAAAAAATGTACAAACCATAGAAGACGTGCAAACCACTAAGCAAGACCTTTGAGATAAAGACGGAAATTAACGACAAAAAGCATTTGCCCAGAGCTGAACCAGATTTGCTTAACGTAGCAAAAGAAGTAGCAAAGGAGACACACTGATTAATACACTTGTGTTCTGAACTTGATCCTGATTCAGCTGTTTGCATTTATGTCTGTAATCTACTTTGAGCTTCTTGATAAAATCCAAAGAAGAATCACAATATTATATCAGTTTGCAGTTGAGCCAGCTAGATGTAACCGTAAGGTCTATGCTAACAGTCACTTTTCTCGCACTTCTCGCTAGTGGAACTCCCTTATGGCTCCATGCTTTCCAGCCAACTTTAATCTGCAAATATTTAAATGCAAATTCAATCGCTATCAAACTGGTTACTCTTTTCTCTTCTGTCTCATTATTAATGTTTCTATTCTAAAGTTTTCCACACCCTATAACCTCTTGAGCCTTTGTGGCTTTACTGCCTTGCATGGGGTGACAATGAATAAAAAAAAATTCTAATAAATTAACGGATTCATTTTTAATCCGACATTTTTATTACTTCAGACGCTATTTCGTTTTTTTATTTATCAAAATTGCTTAAAAAGTGGAAATAGAAGCTTGCTTGCTGTGATGTTTTTCGTGGCCAAGCGGTAATGCACGCCAGATCAAACAGCGACTTCCTCTACAAAGATGGTCGCAGGTCCGATCTATGCTTGGGAACGCATTTTCATTACTAAGATTTCTCCAATGCGCAGTCCGATATGGTGTAATACTCTTTAATAAATGAAAAAAAAATCAAATAAGAATTATCCACTGTAATAATGTTTGACGCTATAAAATCGTGGATGTTGCAGCATCAAACTGTATAGACACTGCCTATCTTTTGTAATAATGTTAACGATTTGGTTGCAATCAGTCTTGAATGCCGCAGAAATCTTATTCTAGAACGACAATTCTGTCTGCAGGTAATGCTTGCGTAACTGTATATACTATTGTGCCAAGCGTCGTCTTCTGCCCTCCGTCCGAAGGCTACGCCTGTCCTTGCTTCTCTTGCTGACTTCACGAACATATGATGCTGATTAACATAGGAGAGCAACCAATCTACTTCAGTAGCTGAAAAAACTTGGTCCGGAGATCAAACACATTTTGAGGTCGATGACAATATACAATTACATCTGTTGCTCTCCATTTTTTTTCTCGATGACATTGTATAATGACTCCATTTTATACCTCAGGAGTTGGCATACAGTTGAGGGCCTCTAAGCCTGGATTTGCATTGAGATTCTGGACAGAATCAGCTAAGTGAAATAAACAACGATACTTTTTTGACAGAAATATTTTTGGAGTATATACATGTTATTATTTACAATAGGACTAATATCTTCATCTTTGTTGCCATTATCCAGAATATTTAACCATTGCGCTCTCCGGGCTTCTTCAGGTACTTGTTGATCCGGGTAACCTTCAGAGGATTTAGAACTGAAACCTTTATTTAATCTAAGGGAATATATAGTGATCATTCATTCCCCATGTCTTCAAATCAAATACCTAGTTTTATTCTTATGTATTACTGTTCAATTATCGCTTGCCATGTTTCCATTGCACTGCCCCCTCCAGAAATCGAACTCATAATTAACGTATCACAAAAATCACGTGCCAACGCTTTAATCTATTAAACTCTTGTCCTATGGGACAATCACAAATATAGAATTTGGAGCTTTAAATCTAATGTTTTGCTGTCAAACTTTGTATTCAGCACCGCTTCTCTTTTATACTGCTGATGTTTATGCCTTGTTGTCATTTCTTTTTTTTTTCTTTATTAACGACCAGGTGTTGTAAACTTGAATATGCTGCTGGTGTAATGGATAATGACCCGGAATTGTTAATCGTAGAGCCAAGTTCCAATTCAAGTTGGGTTCGGTATTTTTACTTACGCGCGAATACCCTTGGCAAAAGGATGAATCCATCTCTTCTAGTCCATCTCAGAGTTAATTAGTGAGGCTTGTATCATTAAAGCATTATTATCTCCCAAAATAAATTCTTACAATCAAAAAAAATATTTTCTGGCTTTAAATAACCCGCAAAGGGTTTAAATGCCGTAAAAAACGATTCAATCAACGTTATTCTTCGAACTTTTGGTGGCAGGCAAGAAAGAAGTCGGAAGCCTGTTCCACGGGAGAGAAGAGCGAGAATCTATTTAGAACTGATGGTTGCATCTAGCTACTTCAGCAGTAAAACTGTAAGACCTAATCTAGTATAACGGTTAAATTAATGTAGTCGAGGCACTAAGGACAAAAGATCACCAGAAGAAATGCCGTGAAAATATATGTAGAAAAGACAGAGGGAAGCCCCGTTACGTTGGTGAGAAAGTGATTGAAGTCGAAATGCCAGGTTAAGATCGACCACATTACAGACATTTCTTTGAATTTTGTCAAGAATCTCGATATCAAGTAGAAGCACCGGCTAAGATATGGTGACAGTAAGGTAAGATTGGATGCACGGCCGAGTCGGAGCAGTCAGTAGTTCAAGTCTGAACCGACTGTTTGGTTAAACTCTCTTCCTACGGATGGGAGGAACCCGAAGGAGGCTACGCCGAAGGGCGGAGTCTACTTCGGGGAGGTAAAACCGGCCCTGAACCCGTTTATTGTTCGTCGGAGACCCGAGTTCCAATTCCAGTTGGGTTAGTTATAGTCACTTACATGAAAATAGCTTTGGGAAAGTTATTAATCCGCCTCTTCTTCCCAGATATGGGTTAAATAGTAAAACTAGTATCACTAAATCATTCAGTCAGTTTTGTGCCATGCGATCATGTATCTTTCGATCCATGACTGACGAGGCAGACTTTTTTTCCGCCGTAGGTTGCCATTTTCTTTCTGCGGTAGACCAGTTGCCATCCAAGGCTATAGAATCCGGTCTGTCCTGCTACTTACCCATAGCTGTGGGGGGAAGAAGAAGAGGATCCATACCACTCCTAAGGATATTAGTACGTCAGTCAGTCAATTATGTGCCATGCGTGATAAACGCTTAGGCGATCATGTACCTTTCGATACGTGACTGACGAGGCAGACTTTTTTCCCGCAGTAGGTTGCCATTTCTTTCTGCAGTAGACCAGTTGCCATCCAAGGCTATAGAATCCGGTCTGTCCTGCTATTTACCCATAGCTGGGGGGAGAAGAAGAGGATCCATACTTTTCCCAAGGGTATTCGCACGTAAGTGAATGTAATGGATTCGACTGGAATTCGAACTCGGCTCTCCGATTTCTCAATCCGAGATTGCTATCTCAAAAAATTCTTACAATCTTTGTGATGTCAACGAACACCAGTTGCCATTTTTGTGATATCAACCATTACTCGAGGTCGCTTTCGTAATGCTTGTTATAGTAGTAGAGACTTTGTAATCGCAGATACAACTATAGTAACGCCATTGGACAATACTGGTGTTAGGGGCCTTCGAATATCACTCACACTTGCTCGATAATACTCGCTCGTATAGTGATCCAAATAGAGAAATAGTATAGCAATAGAGTATAGAATAGCGGTCCGTATAGTTATTGAGGATAGAGTAGAAATGAAGATCCGAATAGTAATAGAGGATAGTGTAGAAATAACGATCAATCTAGACGTCACACAACTTCCGATATATGCGTTTCCTTTATGGTCACGTGATTCACTTAATTCAATAATTGGATCGCCTGTGTTTGCTCACTTGCGATCTATGTTTAAACTCAGCAGCGACACTTTATTCTAATCTAAAAATATCTCTAACTTTAAGTAAACTGCAAGGGCGTGATAAGCCGTAGAAGTTTTTAATTAATGTTTTGTTTGTGTTATTTTATGCTAAGTCTACTGAGGATGTTTTCACATATTAGCATATGCGAAGTTTTCATCCGAACTTTCATTGTCATGTGTTCTTAGCAATTATGCGAAGATTGATGAAGTGCAAGCGGGATTGTCGGAAATACCTTTTCTCTCCTTTGTTTTATAAAGCATGCTATCGAAATAAATTTACAATACATTTTTAGAAAGAAGTACATATTTTCATTCGATACCGTAAAACAGAGATTCGGTGCAATGTAGCAAACGATTTATTGCAGTGAAAGCAGCAACAAAGTTTAATCTGGACGGAAGACAACTGATACAATGCAGGGCGGGTGGATTATCAAGAAAATGGGTAGAAGGTGACTGAAAAGGGGGAAAGAAAAGCCCATATTTTCCGGCAGGTAAAGGCGTAGTCCTAAATGTATGAGTGGTGAGATGAGTTGTTGGCATTAGGCCAACAAACATTTTCATACTTCACTCGAACAAATGAAAAGTCTCAATGGACAATTCATAAACCATTCATGCTATAAATCAATTGGTGTTACCGGTAGAAGTTATATATATATATATATATATATATATATATATATATATATATATATATATATATATATGTAAAAGCGATGACTCTAGTAGGGAAATAAGTTAGAGATATTACAAGCAAAAGTACTTTGCGATTTTTAATATCTATCTAGTTCTTAAAGTTAATTTTTATATCAATTTTTTCCTTTAAATTTGTTAATTGAGTGATTCTATCTATCTATCTATCTATCTATCTATCTATCTATCTATCTATCTGTCCCATTCTGCTCATATCTATCTATCTAATATATTCAGGAAAATTGGTTAAGACGAAAAGTTGCTACTCCCTCACACAAACATATCCACATACATAGATGCTATATATTTGGGCAGCTGTCCATATTTTATACATGTTTCACTTAACAAAATAAACAAGGAATATTTTCCTAGGTTTTATTCACTGTTTAATGCGTTTTTCTCCGAGGAGTAACAGTGTGTAGGAACTGTCCGTAGGGATTAGTGTCCCTAACAATAGCAGACATAGTAACAATGTAACGTATCTTCTAATTTTGAAAATCGCATTAGCCGAAAGCGCTTGGAATGGTAATCAGTAGGGACAGTTCATTTACACTATTAATTTCTTGTAAATTAAAACCCTGCAAGAAAAATAATAAAATTTGAATGAATAACTTACAAATTATTCCTTGACCGTCCTATTCAATGAAACATATATACATAATTACATAATGGCCGGATACTCTCGTTTTCTAAGCGGCTAGCCAATCTTTCTTGCAGACACCTGCCAAGTCACATTTGTGTTTGTTCAGTGCCCACAGAACCGACCTGTGGCTGTTACTGCAACTATAGTGAGCGGACCCCAGTAAGTGTTTCTAAGAGAGAAACCATAATCTGTCAGTTTGTCACTTTTCAATGACAACCTCCTTCGGAGCCAAGTCCAAACCGACGCTCTGACCTTTGCCTCTACCTCTGACCAATTTCACTTCAGCTTGAGGTCGGATCCAAACCACATTTTTCTAATGATATAATTGGTTGTATTTCTTTACGCATTTAAGTGTTTATAGGTATAATATAACATGAAAAGCGACAAATGAACAAAAATTACAAAATCGGAGAAGATTTATTATTTAATTTGCTAATGATGTATTTGGAACTTAGCACTTATATATATATTAACGCATTTAACAGTTTATAGATATAGTATAGCATACAGACTTACAAATAAACAAAAACATGTTCTAGAATGTTCCACAAGGTTCTAGACGTCTCCAAGATGTTCTAGAATGTTCCAGAAAGAAAGCTTTCGAAGACTTAAGAAAGTTATCGTACTACTATAATTATATACGATTTTAGAAATTTCAGGTTGGGGATGTCATTAAAAAAAAAAAAAAAACTGAATTAAGCCCTTCTTTAGTAATTTTGGACAAAAGTTCCCCAAATTATGATACAGGAAATAAATTATTTTGCAAAAGGTTAAAAAGGCATGACCCTAATACACACACACACACACGCACATACACGCAAGCAAACAAACACATACATATATATGTGTGTGTGTTTTGTGTGTGTGTGTGTATGTGAACCGTGATGGAAAGAAAAAGACTCTAAATGAATTCGGCTAGATAAAAATAAAAATGAAAATAAAAAAAAATCTAAAAATTCTAAAGTCCCCAGTACCCTTCTTTCGTGCGCATGTGTAGTCGTGCAAACATAAAAAAAATAGTGCGAAGAAGTCCTGAAGGACAAAACGCGCCGCATTTAACGTTTTCATTTTGTCATATATTTCTACAAATATTGTTCTTGATATATAGAACTACATATTTTATCATATATATATATATATATATATATATATATATATATATATATATATATATATGAACAAAAAATATATGGAAAAACAAAATCCGAATATGCAAATATGCTGTTTTAATGTTGTTTCAATGTCGACGTCAGAATTTAATAGAGATATTTTAAATGAAAAAGAATTTTAGATAAAAATAAAATTCTTTTTCATTTAAAATATACTCTATTTTAGGAATACGTTTTCACAACATCGCCGACGTGACGCCGACGTGATCGTATTGTGAAACGGAACGCTGATCTTCAAAATTTCATTCATTCTGTTTTGATTAGTCTTACTCTTATGTCTATCGTCTTTTCATGTTGACTTGAATATCGTCTAATGTTAATTATGTTTTAATAACTAAGTCCTGAAGAAGGTCTACTAGACCGAAACGTCTGACGTCGACATTGAAACAACATTAAAACAGCATATTTGCATATTCGGATTTTTGTTTTTCTATATATTTTTCTTCATACTGTCGGATCTATATCCATATTTTTGCTCACACACACACACACACACACACACACACACACACACACACACACACATTTTCTTTTAAAGACATTTTTATGTTTAACATTCTTTTTATAGATACAAGTATTTAAGTAAATGCTCTGTTTATAATAAACAGTATTTATATAAACAGTATACATTAGGAATTGGACAAAGTCCGACAATTTTATTAAAGACATTTTTATGTTTAACATTCTTAACCGACTCGGCCACAAAGAGATTCATGGAAGATTGAAGTTTATAAGCAGTAAATTCAACCTTGCCTACCGAACGCTCCTTTGTGGCCGAGTCGGTTAAGGCACGTCATCGTAAATGACGGTTCCGTATAGGATGCAGGTTCGAATCCTGTCAAAAGACGAATATTTTCTATGAAAAATTCTCGGACATTCATGCAGGTAAATGTTATTTAATACTGTTCATTATAAACAGAGCATTTACTTAAATACTTGTATCTATAAAAAGAATGTTAAACATAAAAATGTCTTTAATAAAATTGTCGGACTTTGTCCAATTCTTAATAAATATATATATATATATAACAGCTTGGCGATAATAATTTAGTAGAAACTTACAATAGCGGGAATGAGATTTTTCTAAAAAAACAAACTTAACTGATATCGCTTCAGACTTTAATTTTTCGAAATTGTATTGAACACATTTCATTAGTTTAACAGATTCTTGACTAATATTCTTTCATTAGACTGTTTTTGTTGATGAAATCCTTCTATATATATATATATATATATATATATGGGGGAAAAAAGAAGAACCTTAAAAATACAGACACATTCAGTTTTAAATAAAAATTTTGGTGTCCATTCTATCGCGATGTCCAGCTAAGCTGTTTTCGCTCCGCTTTCTATAGATCTTGTTTTTGATCCCACATTGTAGCAACAGCAGTTAGGTGAGGAGAAGAGAGGTGATGTTTGATCATAGAGGTTAATTTCAAAAGCTCTTGATGTAGAAGGCACGATCATAAGATTATTTCCTTTAACTCCTGTAACTGTTGGAAAGACGACACAAATATCAATAAGTAGCCATATTGTTCTACGCGCCACGTCCGGAGCTCAGATATGAATCATCTTCTTAAATAACGATTTTCGCTGGAATGTCCAATTAGAATTTAAGGCTGTACACTGTTCCCATCTACATATTTAAGCTTTTCTGATTAACTTTAAGTGCTTATATAAATCATATTGGATATTTATAATATGTCATTTGTACTGAACCACAAGAGACATACTTCAAAGAACAGTGCGGGTTGAATGCTTAGGAATGCCTTTTCATGCTCACGTTTTACGAAATTTTGGAAGTAGAAAGAAAGAAAGAGAAAGAAAGAAGGTAAGGAAACTTGTTTTTTTATAGCTATTTATAACAAATCAATTTTAGATCAGCTAGCAGGACATTCATTATATGGAGGAAATATAAGGTTTAAATCCCAAACATTCAATATAAAGGAAACAAGAAATTTGTTAAATTCAATCGACAAAATCTGTATATTTTTTGTATTTTTCGAATTAGATGCATACTTTGTTCGTTTAACTGAAAAAATATTGTTTGTACGAATTTTTATCGCCTGAATACATGCACTATATATATAAATAAATAATATTTATGTTATAATTATATATATATAAATAAATAATATTTATATTATAATTTTTGAATAAATTATATTTGCTCTATTCTGTATTGAGCCATCTTTTATAAATAGCATATATATATATATGATATGGAAAAAACTTTTCACTTAACTCATATTTACTTCGGAGTGGCTATAAATGTCTAAACACTCGTCAACACTAACTCCGATGCAAACATAGGTTAAGTAGAAAAACGCTTTTCCACATGAATTCTATTAGGGCTCTGTCATTGTCTTCGATATTGAGCACTCTTTATCAACAAACCACTGAAAAATCAGCACTATATATATATATATATATATATATATATATATGTGTGTGTAGTATATATATATATATATATATATATATATATATATATATATATATATATATATACATATAAGGAGAGAGACAGGGGAGAGAGAAAGCGAGTAATGCAATACAATAGGAAAAGAAATGCTGAAAAAGGAAGCAAAATGAAGAAAGAAGCAAATGAACAAAATAAAAATATAAAAGAAAAATAAAGAAAGGAAAAGAAAAGGGAAAAGGAAACAAGCAAGGAAGAAAGAAAAGAAGGAAAAATGAAATTGTATGTAAAGCGAATGAATCAAAGAAAGAAAGAAAGAAAGAAAGAAAGAAAGAAAGAAACAAAAAAAAACAAAAGAAAGAAAAGAAGGAAAAATGAAATTGTATGTAAAGGAATGAGTCAAAGAAAAGAAAGAAAGAAAAAGAAAGAAAGAAAGAAAGAAAGAAAGAAAGAAAAAAAAAAACCAAAAGAAAGAAAAGAAGGAAAAATGAAATTGTATGTAAAGCGAATGAGTCAAAGAAAGAAAGAAAGAAAGAAAGAAAGAAAGAAACAAAAAAAAACCAAAAGAAAGAAAAGAAGGAAAAATGAAATTGTATGTAAAGCGAATGAGTCAAAGAAAGAAAGAAAGAAAGAAAGAAAGAAAGAAAGAAACAAAAAAAAACCAAAAGAAAGAAAAGAAGGAAAAATGAAATTGTATGTAAAGCGAATGAGTCAAAGAAAGAAAGAAAGAAAGAAAGAAAGAAAGAAAGAAAGAAAGAAACAAAAAAAAAACAAAAGAAAGAAAAGAAGGAAAGGTCTGGAAAGCTAATTAATCAAAGAAAGAAAGACAGAAAGAAAGAAAGTAGGAAAGAAAGAAAGATGGAAAGAAAGAAGGAAAGAAAAAGAAGAATGAATAAAAGAACGATGGAAAGAAAAAAAAATGGAAGGTGTTGAAACCGAATGAGTCAAAGAAAGAAGAAAGGAAGGAAAGAAATAAAGAAAAAAAAGGAAAGAAAGAAAGAATGAAAGAAAGAAAACAAAAGAGAAGAAAGATGAATTAAATATAAGAACAATAATATCTGGAATTCATGAAATGACATAAATGAAATAATAAACAAAAAAAAAGGCACAAAAACTAACAAATTGGGAGGCAAAAATGTGACAGAAAGAAAGAAAGAAAGAAAGAAAGAAAGAAAGAAAGAAAGAAAAGAAGCCCTGAAAAAAATAGACGTTGCGGAAGGAAGAATGAATATTAATGGTGAATGCGAAAGTAAAATTAAAAACAACAAAAAAAAAAAGTTGGAATCTTTTGATTAAAAGAATCTGTTGCTTTTTGCATCTTCGCCTGATGTCAGATGTGACACCAGTCCGTTTCAATAAAGAAAATGCCTAACGGACAGAAAATATAAAAGACAAAAGGAAAGCAGAAATAAAGAAAGCACATCTCTCACGCTTAAACGATTATTAGTAATCTGCTATTAATTTTATTCTGTCCACTGCAGCGAGTTAATTCAAATGTAAATCTCAACGCGCGCTGTGTCCCCCAAGCATAATCCATTCTTCTATAATGCGATGCTGTTGATCCCGCCTACAAACGCCATATTGGCCATCATACATTGGCCATTGCCTTTGTGATAAATGATTAAAATTAGTCGGTACAGAAGAACGTTTCAGGTCATTTCATTCATAAATAAATACTTTCATTCAACCAATCTTTGTTCTTGTTTTAATTATCTTTCCTTGTTACATAACAGCTAGTCAAAGAATCATCTTGGCTGTAATTAATTAAGCCGCATTGAATTAAAACCTTCAAAATCCTTACCGTAGAACGAATATCTTATATCGTATCCTCATCATCCCCAGTCACATGATCGGGCGTGGTTTTAGAGTCGCTGCGTGGCCGAGTTCTTGATCAGTTTGTCATATATCTGGACTGAAACCGGAGAGGTAGCGTGTATATTCGTGCATAAACCTGTTGCATAGCCCCTTTGCTCTGAGGGTAGTCTTGGGGCGACCGTAATAATTCTTCTCTTGGCCGGGTGATCGCTAGTTGGTTTGTTTGGGGATAAAATGAGAACTTCAACAAAAGAGATTTTTAAAGACGTTGACGTATACATTTTTAACTAGCCAGTGGGGCCGTTCTCTCAGCCCTACCGGGAAGCAAGTTCCAGAGACACGAAATAACCACGTCTGATCTCTTCGACGCGTAAAACTTAACTCCTCGAAAACACTTACTAACTCTAACATTCCCACATTCGGCTAAGCTAATCAAAACCGAGATCCCTATTTTGTCTACCATATGACCTCAAGGTCATCCTAGGAAGATCTGAGCCAAATACACTGCGACTAAAAAATAATAGTCTGAAACTATTATTTAACAAACCGACTTCATGTATCGTTCGAACCCTGAACCATTACATGAATTTTACCCCCGATCCCCAATTAAAATTACCTGAGTATTGTGCAACCGGTTATCAAAAATGCCTGATTTTAACCTCTTCAAAAAAAATTACCTATGTATAATGCGACACCCACTTATTTTGGGGTAAAAAAAAAATTATTATAAAATCTCGCACTTGGACACCTCGACGTGGTGTAATGGTTAGCATTCTTGTCTTGTTAGAACAATTACGACTGAGCAGCGAGTTCGATCCTCACTAGTATCTCTATGCTGTCAGCCTTGTGCCACATCTAAGCCACGCACTGAAAATAACCATAAAATCTCGAAATATACTAGAGTATATAAAAGTATATTCGTGCAGGTAAACCTGCAGGAGCACATTCCTCCTCCAGGTGGAACAGTTACCGATTTCTGCCAATATCAGTACACGCCTTGCTCACAGACCTGTGGTCGTTGATTCCAACAGAAAACCCACCACCTTGACTGTCGTTGACTTCAGTCTAGGAAGCCTTCTACACGGTGAGGGTCTGTCAAGACGGCACTAAAAGCATACATGGCAATGGAAACAAGTCTACTCGATTGTGCTAGATGACCGTTGAGCCTCCAAGAATTCGCCTTTTGACAGATCTTATTTTTAATCATGCTTAATGTTTAGCCACCTTTATCACTAGAAAGGTTTAGTGGGAGAACCGTTTTTTATTGGGATAAAATGCTTTTCATGCGTAATTACGAGAAAAGAGTACACGTCGTTTCATCGATTCTTTCTTCGCGGTATTGTCGTCTGAACTTTATTAGATTGTTACACGAACTCCATTGTTTCTTATAATTTATTTTGATACTTATCATTTATTAATGGGGTGTATGGGATGAATAGTTAGTGATGGTAATTTGCAGCGAAGTAGTCGGCCCTACTTTACTCAGGTGAATTGCGATGCGTAACTGTACTGGTCAACTGCCTACATCCAACTCGCACACAAGTAGTCGCGTGGGCACTGCGGCGGTCACACATTGGTCAACGGCATCGACCGGACGACTGAACACTGTGAGAGTAGTCGGACGTGTTTCCTGACCCGTCCGGTAAAGGAAAAAGCCTCACACTAACCCATTTGTGCCAAGCAGCCATCGACCTATCTGAGCGGAGCTGTGCCTCAGAAGTCAACGTTTTTGCCAGTATGCGGAGGAACTCCTGAAAGGAGGGATAGGATAATCTTAACAACGCCGGTGCAAAAGAAACCGAGAGAAATAGACATACAGCGAGTGACCACTGCGGCGCAAAATCCTTTAAACTGAATAAATGATGATGGTTTATTAACAGCTCTGAGGATTCATTGAACAATGTATTCCCCTTCAGTGTCTACAATCTCCCGCCAACGATCTACTGACTGTTCAATGACTCGATGATATAAAATCCCCATGTCTTAAGATGAAAAATTCATCTAGCCTCGTTTTACGCCCGACATCATTGTTGAATGAAACACCCCTCAAATTGTCTAGAAGCGACCAAAAAACGTGGTAGACTGAAAGCGCTAAATCAAGAGAATACGGTGGGTGTGACCGAACGTTCCAACCGAAATCTTTAATTACATAGCTGGCTTTTAGTGACATGGGGTGAACATTTTTATGTTGAATAATTACATTGTATCGCCGGTCAGGTTTTTACAGCTGAATTGTCTCTTTCAGTTTGTTCATTCGTTCAACATACAGCTTAGCATTCACTGCTTGGTTGTTTTGAAGCATTTCATCGCCATACACAGCACAAATGTCTCGAGCAGTTTTGGGACCCTGGTTAAAAGCAAAGAGAAGATGTCGAACATACTTATTTTTGTCTAGTTGGCATTCCATATCAGTCGGTCCCTAATCTAAAATAAAATTTTAATGACGTTAGCTAACAGTTTCTCAGGTTGACCAGTTTTACCATGAAGCAGAAACTTCTACGAAAGATTATTCTTCGAAACGATACCTAGAACACCAGAAAAAAATTAAAGAATATATATAACAATATATTTATTGCAGCCTACACGATGCCACAAATTCTTCGATTGATTTCGAAATTTCCTTTTTTTTTTTTTAAATTGAAGTTGTTATTTTTCAGTTGGTATTTTTTAGGGTGATATATATGTTCCTATCTTGTTAAAAAAAGCCTCTCGCTTTTTATTGATAGATTATTCCTCTAAAGAAGCCTGTCAAGTAGACCGACATGAACGTTATATAACACAACACAAATAGTAAATGAAATTGCCCGAACAAAGCTTGGAATATTAATTGTGTTTGATTACGTGACTCATAAAAGTATTTTTAATTGCAATTTTGTCAAGGATAGTGATATTCACTTTCTTGTTCTCGCATCCCGTGGCTTTGATCTTAACAGATATCCGGGAAACAATTCACTTGTGTCATGAGCTAGAGAACGAGAAATAACGTGCTTTCAATTGATTTCTGATATTACAATGAAATTCGGTGTGCTATTGTGTGTCGAAGCCTCCGGTCGTGCCTGATATGAAGGAGGCTGGAAAATGATATTGTCATATCGACTACACTGCACCCTATAAAAAACATCGCCTCTATAAAAAAAAAATCAAATAAATAATTGTACGCGTTAATAAAGCTTTAATCATCCAGTTCACACATCTTCCCAGTCATTATTAACGATGTAGAGGTCTGTCCTTATTGCATGTTCCTGATTGGGCTTCCAGTTCCTTTTAAAGTCGATTTCAACTCGATACTTCTAATATCTCCGCCTGAACACGGACATTTTATATACTATTCATTTTTTTCCTTCAATAGGAGTAGATTGGTTCGCCTATCGTCAGGTTTTCACTCCTCCTCGATATTTTGAAATTTATCCATTCTTTCCTGTTCAGGATTGGGTTTCTGGTTCCTTCTACATTTTTCATTCTCTTTCATTCTCAGTAGCTTCTTGCGTCTTAGTGGCATTATCACCTTTCTTGGGGGTGAAATGATTAAAAATAAAATACTCCATTTTGGACTAACCCGACTCGTGTAAACATAAATTATGGTAGGAGTCAGGTACTTTCTGAAGCAATTGAAAGAGCCGATTATTTTTCAGCACCCCATGTTTGTAGTCTTAGAAGGAAATATACAGCCATTCATTCAGCTTTCCAGTTAAGTCTCGAGTCTTTACTACACTTAATATGATTAGTGGCCGCATGAGAAATCAACCAGTTGGAGGGTGGGAGCACTACGCCTGTCGATAGTTTAATGTAATAAGAAACCTGAAATTTAGTTCTAGTATTTATCAAGTGTAGCTTCCTACGATTTCTCCAAGTCAGAGTTGTTCATAAAGTCACAGAACACTGCTATTCCTAACGTATTTATTAAATTTTAAGTATTCAACGTAAAAATTCTGCGGTTAAAGATTCTGAAAGGAACCTGGTTTGATTTCTATCGTTCATACCACACTAAAAACACTTGCCATCTCAATCACTTTATACGCAGATATGAAGACGGACACTATAGATTGGCAAAGGCTATAATAACACGATAGCACCAGTCCAGTTCTTCGCCACGAACAGTCATTTTAATTAAGACAAAGTGACACAATGAATTTATTAACACTGTCACCAAACGAATTTTAACATTGCTACAAGGGTTACTGTCGCGCCTGACAAGGTTTTGACCGAAGGGCTAAAGAGTAATTCAAATTTGTTCGTTTGAAGACAGGAGTGTCGAGAAGGAAGCTGCTGGTGACCACTTGGGAATGCACATTCAACGAATAGACAGAAATTTAAAAAAAGAAAGAAGAGAAAATATGTGCTGGGTAAAGAGACAATGAAAATGAAGAAAGAAAAAGAAAGAAAAAGAAAATAGAAAAGAAAGAAAGAAAAATAAATGAAGAGAAAGCCGATCATGTTAAAATGTCACAAGTCACGCAACGAAATCTATCACATATTTTCTTTCTTTCTTTCTTTCTTTCTTTATTTCTTTCTTTCTTTCTTTCTTTCTATACACGTACACACGCACACAGACACACTCACACACAAACACACACACACACACACACATATATATATATATATATCATATAATAATAAAAGTTACAAAACCTATCTTCCGTCTTACTCCACTTATTAGGAAAAAACAAAGCAATTTATCTCACAACGATGAGCAGAGTAATTTCTCCGAAACTTGAATTCGGTGCTAATACTAAAATCTATCTATCTATCTATCTATCTATCTATCTATCTATCTATCTATCTATCTATCTATCTATTTCAATCCTGTTTATATCTATCTATCTATCTATCTATCTATCTATCTATCTATCTATCTATCTATCTATCTATCTATCCAATTCTGCTCATATCTATCTATCTATCTATCTATCTATCTATCTATCTACTTCAGTCTGTTTATATCTATCTATCTATATATCTATCTATCTCAGTCTGTTTATAACTATCTATCTATTTCAGTCTGTTTATAACTATATATCTATCTATCTATCTATTTCAGTCTGTTTATATCTATCTATCTATCTCAGTTTGTTTCTATCTATTTATCTCAGTCTGCACATTTCTATCTATCTATCTATCTATCTATATATCACTGCTAACTTTTCAAATAGTTTTCAAATACCTTGATGTCAGAAACGAACTGAATCTCAGAATATACCTGTAGTTGCCACAACAGCACCATAAGCAACAGCCTAATAATTATTAGAGTCAGTGACGATGATAATGATAATTATTGGAGAAGATAAAGAGGACCATAGAGACCTTTCAAAATGGAAATAATTTGAGAAGGACAAGAAGTGAAAAAGAAGAAAATGTGTTTACTTGAATAATCGAGAAGGGATATATAGGACATTTGCACCTTAATTATAATGCGCGTTCACGTGTATTTTTTAAAAATCACCATCACAACGGAATGCAGATTTTATCTCAGTTGCAATAAGTTTGTCTTTGTAATTTACCCCTGAAGATGATCTCAGAAAAGATCGAAAGTACTTAGGTTAGAAAAACCTATGGTGCCTTACTTGATAAATTTCATAAAACGGACTAGCGAATTTGAAAGGATCAGTATAAAATAAGAAGACACAATATGTCTATATTATTCAATAGAACATATATATATATATATATATATATATATATGTAAAAATATACTTTTATGGCATATTATATATTTATGGGTTAATGTGCTCAATATCAGGGACACAGTGTATGTAAATATAAAAGTGAACATTGAAGTCAACACCCAGAAGCTATTGTCTGTTTCATTATAGAAGCAATCGTCAGAGCCTGGACGCAAATTTAAAGGAGAAAAAAAAATTACTGAGACGAAAATGTCTGGATAGCGCCATTGATCGATAGTTCAGACATAATAAATTTGAGGCCACGTTCTTACAATATATCACCATTCTTGGAAGATTTTCTATTGTCACAGTGTCAGGGACAAAAAATGATGGAGAGAAAAAGAAAAAGAATACACATGAATATGGCTAGATTTAAAAAAAAAATATTCTTTAAAAAATTTTGAAACTACCTGCGTCTCTCGTTTCCTGCACATGAAATGCCAACGGATGAAAGGCGTCACAAATAAACTTTCCAAGTTTGTCATATATATATATATATATATATATATATATATATATATATATATATATATATAAATATCCTAGTACTGGGTTGGTACAGATGAAATAAAATTCCAAACACCAAAAACACTCCTCTTAAAAGAGTGCCCAATACGGAGTAGAGCAAATAATATTTATTAAAAATTATAACATATCCATGTTATAACATCACTACAAAACACTACTGGTGTCTTAGCAAGATCATTTTGAAAAAAAAAAACACACACACACACACACACACACACACACACACACACACACATATATATATATATATATATATATTGTTATGGGACCTTACCCATAATAACATAATGGACTATTCCATACGTAATAAATACTGCACCTCAAGAGGAAGAGAGAGTTCAGTCCGAAGTCGGGCGTCCGGCTGATCAGCTGAACTCTCTGCCTTCGGGCGGGGAGGAACCCGAACGAGGCTACGCCGAAGGGCGGAGCCTCTTTCGGGGAGATAAACCGACCTTGAACCCGTTTATACCTGTTCAATGGGCATATTTTTGGCCGAGCCCACGGACTCGGAGATCCCACCTTAAACCGGCCTTGTGCCACATGATGCCCTCGTGTGGGGGGGGGGTGACTAAATACTGTTCCGTCTGAAGTCTGGAGTTCCGTCTGAAGTCTAGAGTTCAGTCTGAAGTCTGGAGTGAGGTCCGTCAGAAGTCAGTCAATCAGAGCGAGTTAGTCAGCCGAGTCAGAGGCAGTCCGAAACAGAGTCGTGTTCAGACAATTACTACTAAACCTGATTGTTCGTACTAACACTTTATACTTCTCTGTATATA
Organism: Acanthosepion pharaonis; assembly: GCA_903632075.3. Classification (NCBI taxonomy): domain Eukaryota; kingdom Metazoa; phylum Mollusca; class Cephalopoda; order Sepiida; family Sepiidae; genus Acanthosepion; species Acanthosepion pharaonis. The sequence continues at coordinate 625,701 of CAHIKZ030000623.1, forward strand.
TTCCTGTTTGTAATATATCTGTGTTATTCCATATCCGCCTTCGAGTTCTTCTTTATTGGTTCTACCTTGGACTATCAACTTGGTACAAGGAACCGGACCATAACAGATATATAAATATATATGTAGGTAATGCACTTCTAATTGTATATGTGTACAGGCATATATATTTGGATAGGTCATATATATGTATGTATGTGTATATATATTTGTATGGGCTTGTCGCACATGCATATATGGATCTGTCGATGTATTTGATACTTTATGTGATTATCATGCAAATGCCTACATCATATATATTTTTTATTATCATTACCAGTATTTTTATTATTATTATTATTTTTGTTATTAATTATTACTATTATTATTAGTAGTATATTTTTTATCATTAGTATTATGAAGTCGTTGATTATATGATAAAGATACTGTTTAAATAGACACCATTTTAACCCCTTTGTGGAAATTTATTTGACACATTGTTACAGCTCTGTTTTAAATTTAACTTTGCCTTATCTCTACCTTCCCTTACCCCTTATATAAACTGCTTTTTTTTGTTCCCTCTGTTCATAATGTAAGTAAGTCTTTTATAGGTCAACTATCAGCATGGCCCGGCGTTGCCCGTGCTTGATTCAAAATCGTACGACGCATACAGCAATCGATATCACTTGACTTAAAATATTTTTGCCCTTCCTTGCCTTTAAAGGAGTGCCCTTTACCGTTCTGATGTTGCTACATGCCTTACTTCTTGCCTATCTCATACTGTGAATTTTTTCTAAGCTCTATACCAAACATTAATCTGTTACGAAAAAAGAACTAAACAAAATGAACACAAAACGATCAGCTTTAAAAAAGGACTCGTAACTGGAAAAACCGAATGAAAAAAGAATGTTAACAACAATTACTTTTTCACACCCAACCCAGTTCTGCGGAATCAGAATCAACGTTGAGTTTAAGTAAGCGAATGAGCCAATTGGAGTAAAGTGCCATGCAGATTTAAATTTTTCCCATTTGTGACGAATGCAGCTATCGATTTTTTTCCCATGCTACCATGCTAGTTAACATTCGTGTCAGTCAGCTGTTGGCTCTCACGCTGGCCAATAGAATCTTCCTGCCTATTCGTGGCAGCCAGCTATAGGCTCTCACTCTGGCCAGTAAAAAATGGCCGCAAACTGCATGAAAACTACCGTAGAAGCATGAAAAAATCGATTATTTCCACTATCGATGGGAGTTGGGAAATGCAAAGTCGGTCTTGGCCTTTCCGCTAACATGGAGCATGTTCATGTAAATTTTGGTGCAAATCTGTCGAAAATTGCGGTCGTGCATTCGTTACACACATACACACACATCCTGTCTTTTATAGATAGAGATTTATTTTTGCTATTTTTATTTTGTATTTCCTATTTTAACTTTTTTTATTTTTTTATCTTTGTATATCTGTGTGGGATATATTGATTCCATTTGATAAAATGTAGTAATTCTGATGAGATTAATATGCTTATATTCATCGAAATAAATTTATTACTGACTATAGATTTCTAACGTTTTTTCCTAATTATTTTGGCATGTAAGTGAGGAGCTTCAGCTATGATAGTCCAAAGAACAGTGAAAAAAGACATGAAAAAGAAATCGTATGGAAAGCATGTGAGGCACCTTGTTACTCTAGGACAGAAAGTTAGAAGATTAGAGAGGGCGAAGATCTTCTTGAATAATTTGGAAAATGATTCTGGTACTTTATTTCTATCCTTCATGAGATTGCAATCGTTAGCTATTGTGGAAAATTTGACTGTTCCGGCAGGAGAAAAGCAATGTACTTACCTGGATTATTGTTTCTTACTAACTAAAAGTAGTTACATTTTTACTAACTTTTTATAGTTACAGGGGTCACGTGACATTATTACCACGTGATCCTTGAACTAGTTACAAAGGAAATGTTTTTCCTTTTTGTTTTTATATTTACTTAAAAAGTTATCAGGCAGTCAAGTTACGTTGCTTTCTCGTTTCATGTAGTCAACTGATGGTTACTTCTCAGTGCAGCTATATCAATGTTGAACTTCTTTAGCTCCAATGCGACCAGAGCTGTTTTTCTTTCTGGTGCTGAGTTGTTGTCCTGGAGAGTTCGTACATTCCAAATGCCAAAATGAAGTTGCTGTTGTTTCGTCGAGTTTTTCGCAGTAGCCGGATATGTGTGGAACTAATTAGATGTAGTTGTCAGAAAACCAACACAATGATTTGTTTCAAGTGGTGAAGGCTTGTGTCCGGCTATCCACACTTTTGGGATCTGTCGATAAAAAAGTAACGGTGCAAAAAGACTTGCCATTATATATATATATATATATATATATATATATATATATATATATAGATAGATAGATAGATAGATATATGGTGGTATATATATATATATAAAGTGTATGTACGCAAACGAATAATTCTAATATTTTTCTATACAATTGATCAGGTGACCTAAACACCATGAAATGTTTAGCTTGCATCACGAAAGACATTAACAGAATTCGGTCAATGGTGACTCATAATGTGATGAGAAATGAAGAAAAAGGAATAAGTTTTATCCATAGATATTTTATTGTTCGTGTGATTTCTTCTTCTTTATATGTGATATATTTGCATTGTGACACCATATGCTTGGTGATTTAGTGTCTTATTGATAGCAAATGTCAAATCTTAAACTGGATAGCCTCGACACTTCTCATGTACTCGTCTCCCTCTATTCCTTTTTCCTGACCTCGTCCGGAGCTTTCCTGGTGATCTGATAACTACTGCAACAACTTTCAAGAGCTTCATCAAGGTCTTAACAAAATCAGGATATTCCCCACGGAACAACAGCCGAGCCTTTATTTGTTAACTGTTTTGTGAATTTGGTGACAGTTATTGTAAGTTCAATCCCTGAGCCGGACAGTGTGTACACGAACTCAGTGGAAATAGGGCGAGCAATATTTGAACAGCATTAAATAAAAACCTTACGAGATATCCCAAGATATGGCCAGCAGGAATATACTCTCATGGATTAAATAAAAATTTAAGTTCGAAATTGCCTAAAGGTGACTCGGATCGACAAGCAGCTGATGAGACCCGGTTGATACAATAGGAGAAACATTGTGATAACAACAACAAAGATTAGGACAATCGAAGTTGTCGTCGTCGACAGCGCCTTTATCTCGTATCCAAGAATTTAATTGCTTCTTTGCTGATCGCTTCTTTTTTGATAATGGGGTTGATGACTACATTCACCGCCAACGTGCAGGTTCAGGACTAGAAGCTTCCAGTTTCACGAAAACCTGCCCCGTCATAGATTCCCTATCTCTATTTGACTTTGAAAGTGAAGTTGTAAGTGAAGGTAAAATAAAATCAGAGTAGAAGAAAGTGCCAATACCATGAATTTGTTTACGGTAGACCTCAACTTGCCAGGAAGTGACTCACACACTTGATTTCAGGAACTTCCTATATTGTCACATTCAGAATTCAGTTATGAAACTTCAATTATCTTCGAATGTCGCCTTCTGTAGCATGTCCATCACGCGTAGCCCTCTTCGTCCTCTGATTCAACCTTTGAGATCTTTTGTAACCATTAACCGCATGTCTCACCGTTGGGTTATTTGGAGTTGCTCGCTATTAGTCTGGGTCACCGTCTTGGACCTTGCCGCCAATAGTGGCTTTATCAGGGGTTTGAAAAATGATAGAAATAAAGTGAAAATACTTAAAATGCTTTCTGATTTACTCTGTGTTATGTGAAAACAGCGAAGTCAACCATCAGATACATTCTTTTCTTCCCTTTTGTGACTATTCAATTCGGTCTACTGGCCTGGCGTCTGTGCCGTTTCCACCTCAGAGCTCCAGGTTTTCTTAACGAGCTTTCTCACCAGAATTCCCACCTGATGATTCCCGTTATACACCAATTGGTAGAAAGTATCATTAATATCCCTGAGGTTTCAGTATTCTAACCAATTTGAAGAATGTTATTACATGAAGTATTTAATTTTCAGTCATTAAGTCCGTAATCTTTGTAATAGATTTCGGAATGGTTCAAAGTGCATTTGGGTACAATCACCACTTTCATATTCAATTACATATGAGGTTCAAATAGCCGGATCGGGAGGATTATTTATTTATTTAATTATTAGGCTCTTACATATATTCTTTCGTGCTTTTTTCTGATGTTCTGCGAATGATCTTGAAGGAAAAAGAAATAAAATCGATAAAATAATAATAATGAATATTTTTACCATGATTTTATTATTCGGTCGAGTTAGGGTACAGTGCACACTGTGCTATGTGCCCTTAAAGACACATGGCACATTGTGCACACTGGCACGATGTGCACTTTATCCACTGTGCCATGGATAAATGCGTTCGTTAGATCCCGTGAGAGGACCCAAAGAGTTGTGAGTTCAATACTTGGTTATGGCAGTGGAGAATTTGGCGAGGGGAATTAACTGATAAATAATTGATGATTGATATCCATTAGACATGACACGTGGAATTAGAACAAACTATCCCAGCGAGCCAAATAAAGGGTTCAGTTCGACATTCCAACCACCTGAAGATGGCCGGAGCGTACATCGGCCGAAACGTTGTGATAAATATGGCAACAAAGATGACGACAATAGTCCGAATAATATAGTGTAAATAATACCTCATCACAAAAATATAGACAGATATAGACAGTGTTTTCTTCTTAGTAAAGTCTGTGAAATTTTATTACAGATTAGAGACTGCTTTGATTTGAAATGCCGAGTAAACACGAATAAGTATTTTCTTCTGTTAGCTTTTAATCAAGGCCACAGAGCTGCCAACCCGGATAGAGACATTTGTGTTGTGTAAGGAGATGGCTTGATGGCTTTTTCAAATCAAAACCTAATGAGTATATATTACATTATGTTCTCTCCTGTAAATCTGTTATGTTGAAAGAATTCTCAGGTAAGCTTAGATACATAAAAAGGAGCATGGCCGTGCATAAATACACACTTCACTTTGAAACTGCGAGGCTGGGACGTGTACCATGCGAAGAAAATCTTGTTCATAAAATCACAACAGCACTGTTTAGTTTAACCTCTTCATCGACTTTGAATGGTCCATTAATCGACAATTCCAGTAGCATAAGACAACCTCCTCCTTTCTGGTTTCTTTTAGCCACAGGCTAAAAACCCATCCTTTGGCCATCCATCAGGTCCATCACATGTCACTTTAAATTCCTCCATGAAAATTATTTTAGAAAAATCAATTTTCATGCATTTCTTGGCCCAGTTTTGACATTTAAAATATTTGCTTATAGGAGGTTGCCTAAGAGATTTTTTTACAGATCCCAATTCATAAAGTATTCTAAAACTTTTGTCCATCTTGGTTCCCTCAATTCCAGCCTTTTCAAAAATTTGGGCGCTTGTTAAATATGTTTGTTTCACTATAAGTCGCTTAGGTTTACCATCATTTCGTGGAAGCAAGTTCTTTTTCTTTTGCTTCGAGTTCTCAACATATTTATTCAATAGCTTTCAAACGTCTCGCTAAAACTTTTCTTTTCAGTGCCAAGAGTGCTTATGGCCACATCACGTTGAAACACCATTTCTCTTGCGATCATCGAAGTTAAGCAACATCGAGCTTGGTCAGTGTCAAGATAGGTGACAGCATGGGAATACTAGGTGCTGTAATATATAATGGCTCGGAATTGTTAAGCGGAGAGCCAAGTTCTGATTATTTATGGGTTTGTTTTATTCATTTACCCACAAATACCAATGGGAAAAGGTATAAATTAACCTCTTCGCCGCACAGTTATGGCTTCATCATCATCTTGCGGCCTCAGCCGAGATTGAACTCACCAATACTTTGATTGGTGTAGTACATAACCTTGTCAAATAGCTGAATTCTTGATGCTACGCTAGGGCTATCAAGGGTGTTTTTATCGTGACACCAACACTAAATGGATTGCCAACCAAGGCTCAGAGAGACTCCACCCTACTCTTCTAACACTAAGACATCATTATCTCCTCCAGCAAAAGCCTCATACAATCTAAAATTATTCTCCGGCTTTAAATAAACTTCAAAGGGTTGATAAACCCTAGAAAACCAACAGCTCAAGCAAAAACAATCAATCAGTGCTAGGACGCAGGGAGATTTTTGAGGGCATTTTTTAAAAGGAAAAATGCGTCTTTGCATGCGGGAAATACGGTAATTAATAATAGATCATATAAATGAGTTCAACTTTGGGCACCTTGGCCTGATGTAATGGTTAACCATCTTATCTTGCTAAAACAGTTACGACTGAATAGTCAGTTCGATCCTCACTGGGTGCCTCATACTTTCGGCCTTGTGCCACATCTAAGCTGCGCTTGGAAAAATCACTGTGAGGCCCGGGGTTAATTTAAGCCCCAGTCGAGGTTCAAAGCAAGAAACCTTTATTGAGATTGTGACCGTTCACAATGGCTGGAGAAAATTCAGTCTGTTCCGTGATGTTGAAACGATACTAGCATAGTTTTTTTCTTGTGTTATTCAAAGTTACTAGTCAGTTTTTTCCCAGTTGAGCACTTAGAGTTCAGTCAAAGTAGTGATCAGCTGCCAGACTCTGATCATCAGGATTTTTAGAGGGTATCATCTTTATACTTGTTTACGAATGCTTTGAGAATTTTCCTTGGCAGATCGTTAATTAAAACCAGAAAACGAGTTGGACTGAGGAAAGAGCCTTACCAATATAATGGTTGCAATGTAATAATTACAGATATATTTTTTTAATTTTAGGTTAAAACGACAGCAACTAGGTTAAAATTAATTCTGAGGCTAAGTATGGATTTTATTTGTTTGGTTCATGATTATTGCAGACAGTTTAATTGCGCACATTATTAAAACCTAATTTTCTCTCTTTCGCAGATTTAAAAGAAAAAAATCTTTTGAAGAAATTTCACGATTGGGATTATGCAATAAGCAGATGAAAATTACAATTTAATGATTGAGAAATTGAACCAAGAGCGAGTGAGAGGCAGTCCGAGGCTGACTGACTTACGGCTCATTAGCGACATCTCTGTACAGAATGGAAGCCCATGGACGGAAATGTATCTGCGTCACTTCCGTTACCCCCAGCTTGGCTTTATTGTTGCCGTCTGTTTATTTGTACGCGTATAGCAACAGAAGGCGAAGCAAAAGTGAATACGATATGCGGATCGTTTGAAGTAAACAAGTGAGCCTATTCACTTGGTTTCTTTTAATTAAACCCATTCTGAAAATTGTCAGAGCATTGGATAGGTGGTTGTGAGGCACGTTATTCTATTCTGTACATGGGTTATTGTGATATTTGTTGCAGCAATTTTCCAGAATGATCCTTCCAATCATTATTGCTTATAACACATTTTCTAGCGGTCTTCACCACTGTGGAGTATCCGATTAAATTTTTAAACAGCACCTTAAATTTTTTAAATGACGCTTATACTTAACGTCAAAAATAGAAATCTTTCGGGTACATAATGAGAAGACTTCAACATTAACAGAACATATCAACATTAATAGAATATATCAACATTAACAGACCATATCAACATTAACAGAACATATCAACATTAACAGAATATATCGAACCGGAATATAGGATTGCAACGTATATGCAACCTAACGAGATAACGTAAATTATTGACAGAACAGGGATTAGGAGAGAGAGAAATAGATAGAGAGATAGAGCAAAAAGATATAATTTACTAATAGCTAAAAATGAGGAAAATTGTGGAGAGGCATGATCGCCAACGTCCAGAAGGGACACGGCAGAATGAAGAAGAAGAGGAAGTCGAAAATCCGTTTATTAGTTATTGCCTTTCACAGTGGTTTTTGTAAAGGTTATACTGGGTGAAACTTATTTTCTCTATTTTGATGTTTCTATTCTTCCTTTTCTTCTTCTTCTTCTTTTGATACTTTCTCTTCTTACTTCAAACCCTTCCCCCCACAGATAAAATAACGCATGCCTATATCTGCTCGATGAACGATACAACTCCAAGTTTATGGAGAGTAATTCCTAAATCCACAACTCCTCAAAAGAAGAGAACGACAGGTTTTGAAAAAATGAAAAAAAAAAAAAAATGCAACACTCTTTTCACATACTAATAGAAAAAAAAAACAAAAAAGAAATCATGAAAAAAGCAAAGTCTGCCAAACAATTTGCGTCTGCAGACTTAGCTTAAGTGAAACGCGTCTGTTAAGCTTGTCAACCGCCTTGGTTGAAAAAAAAGTCGTTTTTAGTCCACGGCTAGCTTTTTTGGGTGGTAGTAGTTTCGTTTAAATTTGCCGGCTCCCTTCCCGATAACACACGCCGGTCCTTTGGTGAAGGAGCGGCGTTGCCTGCTTATAGTGGAATAAAAAGAGCACACGCCTTTGAAGTTGGTACTTATATAGCCAGGGTTATGGGACTCTTACATGGACAGTGATTGGTCTTTTCTTTAGCCATTCACCGTCCTCGTTTAATTTAGTTCTTGATTAGTCTTACTTTGATTATTTTAAATTCCAACAGTTCTAATGAGGTATATTCCTTAGTTCCAGCATTTCTAAATTTTACATCTAAGACCCGCCATGCTATTGGAACGAATCATCCCTATTTTCTTTGTATTCCTGAAGTACGGTGGAGGCTCCATTGGGCACACTTTATGGAACATCCTGAGGTGATGCTTCCACGATCGTTATAATATTAACCTCTTCAAATCAAACGGCTCTTCTTACCTTCTCCATTTACGTTAATGAAACTCAGTATTTCTTTGGCTTTCTTTCTTTTTTTTTACTACTATGCGTTTTTGATATTTCTCTTTTTATTTTGCTTTAAGTTCCTTCTTCGTTTTCTTTTACTACTTCATCATCATTATCATTATAATCATCACCATCACATCACCATCATCATCATCATCACCATCATCATCCTCACCACCATCACATCATCATCACCATCACCATCTTCATCACCATCGCCATCACCATCACCATCACCATCATCACCATCATCATCATCATCATCATCACCATCATCATCATCATCACCACCATCACATCATCATCACCATCACCATCTTCATCATCACCATCATCATCATCATCATCATCACCATCACCATCATCACCATCATCATCATCATCACCATCATCATCACCATCATCATGATGATGTAACTCTTGTCCATCCTTTTATTATAGTTTTCTTTGTTGTTTTAAGCTTCATCTTTCACCTGATTTTATGTTGTTAATCATTCTTCTTCTTCTTCCCCCAATTTCTCTCTTTTATTGTCCTTTTTTTTCTTTTTTTTTCTTTTTTACTTGCTTTAAGTTCTTTTTTCTTTCTTTCTTTGGTTTGCCTTTTTTTTTTCTTTTTTCTTTCTCTCATCTTCCTCGCTCTAAGTTCCTTCTTTTCCCATCATTCTCTCTGTTTTTCTCCCTTTGTCTTGCATTACATTCCTTTTTCTAGCTCACGCCCATATCACGTTGAAACTTCGGTTCCCGTACAATCACCGAAAAGGTCGCGCTTGATTAGTACTTATATGGGTGACCTCTTGGGAATACTAAGCTTAAATGTGCGGGTGGTTTAATGGATAAAATAGTCAGTGAGGTACCAATTCAAGCCGGCTTCGTTATTTTCACTTATGCTCAAATACCATTGGGAAAGGTATATGTCCGCCTTTTATCTCGGTAACAAGCTATGGGTTAAAGAGTATGGCTTCTATCATCATTATTGCCAGAAGAACGCTTAGAATCTAAAAATATTTTATAGCTTTAAATAATCCCAAAAGCTCTGATAAACTGTGAAAAACAAATAAATATTTAATTTTTCTTCCTTTACTTGTCTTTTTTTAATTCATTTGGCTAATTCGAATATCAATTCTTGGTTATAATTTCATAATTAATAACTCAGTCTTAAAACCAGACAATTTAGTTCGCTTTGTCAAGGCTTCAGACACCCTATCGTACCCAACATATTGTCTATTTGGTTTTATAGACCAGCATTCAGATACTGCCCGGGTTATTATTGTTTACGCCAAATAGTCTCTTGATCCAATAAGGAAGAGATAATCTCCGATTATCCCTCTGAAATCCCTTGCTCTTTCTGACAGAGGTAAAAATATGACCACGCCTTGTTCCCATAATCTATCCTACTTTTCCCATCTATTTCTTTCTTTCTTTCTTTTTTTTTAAGTTTTGGTTTTTCTTTCGTTTTTCTTTCTCTTTTCGTTTTTGCCTGCTTTTTTTTTTTTTAATTCTTTCTTTTTCTGTACTTTTTCTCTTTTTTTCTCCGTCATATTTTTGCTTATCATTTTTCTTTGTTCTTTTCGTCTCTTTTGTTCCTTCTTTTTTTTTTCATTTTTATTTTTTTTTCGAGTATTATATTGACAATGTTATGAAGGGATTTGAGACGTGCGCCAGCCAAAGTAATAAAATATTAACTATGACAGCCAAGTATTGCATGAGGATTTATAGGAGAACAAACAGAGCATGAGATTATTCTCTAAATATTTACAGTTTAAATGGCTGGATGTAACCGTAAGTTCTATGCTTGTAGTTTCTTCTATCACACTTCTTGCTTGTGGGTCTCCTTTCCAGCTTCTTGATCCCAGTCAGCGTGGATATTCAAAAATTTAAGTATAATGTCAATCGTTATCTTCTATCTTCTTAATTCCTGTTCTTTTATCGTTCTCTCTCCTTAATAGTTTTTATTCTCATATTCTTTGTATCACCTTGCGTCTTAGTGGCTTTGTTGTCTGGCTTGGGGTGAAATAAATGAATAAAAAAAAAAAAAATGTGTTTTTAAAAGATAAAATTTATCAGATAACATAGATTTAATTATAAAAAGAAAATAACTTTAGCAGCAACTTCTAAGAAAGAGACACAGAGGCGGGGTTGGTAAACGATAGACGGAAACATCAGGAGAGGAATTTAGGGCACGGAATGCCCACGTTAAAAAGGCCTTGTGCCACATGACACCCTCGTGGGGGTGGGTGACTGAATATCGTCGGAACTGTTCGTCGGAGACCCGAGTTCCAATTCCAGTTGGGTTAGTTATAGTCACTTACATGAAAATAGCCTTGGGAAAGTTATTAATCCGCCTCTTCTTCCCAGCTATGGGTTAAATAGTAAAACTAGTATCCCTAAATCATTCAGTCAGTTTTGGATCATGCGATCATGTATCTTTCGATCCATGACTGACGAGGCAGACTTTTTTCCCGCCGTAGGTTGCCATTTCTTTCTGCGGTAGACCAGTTGCCATCCAAGGCTATAGAATCCGGTCTGTCCTGCTGGTCGTAGTTTAAGGGTCATGGGGCACTAGTCAAAGGATTAAAAGTTGGTTTGTGAGTTCAATCTCGATCAGAACGAGAACAATCTACCCATATTGAATAAAGGTTTCAGTTCGAAATTCCGTGAAGGCTACTCGGATTAGCAGACAACGGAAGAAAGTCGGAACATGCAAACGACCGAAAAGTTGTGATAACAAAGAGAAGGACATTAGTCCTACTGTAAATAATAAAAATAAGGATAATTTATCATCCCAGAAATTGATAAAGAAAGAGAGAATATTCTTAGAGATAGACAAGGCAGAGTAAAATATTAAAGCAGACGATGTGAAAATAAGAGACGAGAGCTTCAACTCGCAACTAGAAGGATACAAGTTGGTTTAGAAACCATACGTAATTATGAGTGGGAAAAGTGTGCAGTATGGCGTCGGAACAGATATTACATTCATATTTCACACCAGACCGTCAAAGCAAGCAAAATATAGGGTTGAGATGAGAATATTTCTGGTGACCGCATGCAGAAGTACGTGACCTCATCCGTTATTGCAAGCGTAGGAACGAGAATCTTCGATAAATAACCGCAATCTCTTACACACGACAGACGGAGAATATAGCTGTCCACGTGTCGGGCCGATTGGGCGACGACGAGGCCGGTTGTGGGGGGGGTCTCATAAAACAAACTGGATGAGAGTAACTGACGAAATATTGGCGGGAATGAAGATTAAAGTCTTGTGTTATCTTTTAACTCTTCGTTAAAGGTGATCCATTGAGAATTATGCAAATATCTGGGATTTGATCCTAAACCATATGATATATTCACAAACCAGAAGAGCGGGGAAGAACATTCATCATCTATTTAATTTTACAGTTTGCAGTGGAATCGTAAAAGAAATTGGAAATCGGTATTAATCACGATCTCTCAAAAGAAAGAATAAAAGTGAGAGAACATGTTGTGTTGTCGCCTTGTTCGGTCCAGAAATAAAGACACAAAGAGAGGAATTGAGTTAAACAAATATATTAACAGAAACAGTAATACAAACATATACTAACGAGAGTGTTACAGCAAGAATGTTCGGTCCGACTGTCAGAGCTGACTGCTGGAAATTTCACTCAATGCAAAAGGCAGTACATGCTCCTATTTATAGCTGGGATAGTCCACGCGTGCGTGGGTAAATTACCATGATATATAGATATAAACAGAATGAGATAGATAGATAGATAGATAGATAGATAGATAGATAGATAGATAGATAGATAGATAGTGTTGTGCCCTTGTTAAGGCCAGAAATAAAGACACAAAGAGAGGTGTTGAGGTAAACAAATATATTAACAGAAAACAGTAAGACAAACATATACAAACGAGGGTGTTACAGCAAGAATGTTCGGTCTGACTGTCAGAGCTGACTGTTTGAAACTTAACTCGCCTAAAGGCAGTACCTGCTCCTATTTATAGCTGGGATAGTCTATGCGTGCGTGGGTAAATTACCATGATATATAGATATGCACAGAATCAGATAGATAGATAGATAGATAGATAGATAGATAGATAGGTAGTGTTGTCCCCTTGTTAGGGCCAGAAATAAAAAGACAAAAGAGGATCTGAGTTAAACAAATATATTAACAGAAACAGTAATACAAATATATACAAACGAGAGTGTTACAGCAAGAATGTTCAGTCTGACACTCAGAAATGACTGCTAGAAACTTACCTCTCCAAAAGACAGTACCTGCTCCTATTTATAGCTGGGAGAGTCCATGCGTGGGTAAATTACCATAACAGATAGTTAGGTAGCTAGATAGATAGATAGATTGAGAGATAGATAGCATTGTGAAAAAAGTACCGTAGAAGCAGAAATGATGAGAAGATGGGAAATTATACAAGCAAATGTATTATTAAAACAACCAACGTGTTAAACAAATAAGAAAGTCATTTCAGTTACTATGAAATCCAGATGATGATACTGAAAATACAGAGATCATAATAATGATGACATAGCTCCTGCATAATTGTCACCTATTTGACATTACATGATATATATATATATATATATATATATATATATATATATATTGTTTCATTAACAACGTTTTTCCATGCAATTATGAATTCTCTCGTAAAATGGATAGGTAGACATATGTTTGGTTTGAACAAGTGCCAAAAAGTTAAACATATTTTTAATTTGCACGAGAATAAAAAAGTTTGCGCCAAAAAGAGAATATCATTGGTTTGCGCGAGAATAAAAAAGATAGACATAGATATTAGGTAGACATAATGTTTATTTTTTTTTTCTAGGCAGTTGCGTGGAGGAACGCATCCGCCATATTCTCCAAGCCAGCAGACAAGGGGGTTAATATATTGATTAATATGTTTGGAATGCGCAGGCCGATAGGCATAATAGACACTGTTTAAAATAAAAACAACATTAGAACGTGTATTTTAAATACGAACATCAGCTGTAGTAACGTTTGAAGTAATAAAAATCTTGGATGAAAAATAAATCCATTAATGTTTTAGAAATTTAACTGTTTACGTGTTGGATATGAAACTGAGAATATGGAGAATATATATATATATATATATATATATATATATATATATATATATATATATATATATAGCTGTTACCATGGAAATTTTGATTTCAATTTTTAAAACACGTAAATTTCAGAAACACGTTATTCCAAAAAAAATTCGCTTGAAGATGGAACAGAGCTTATTTTAACTCAATTTAATTTAAATAATTATATTGAAGTTTTCGGCTCTTGTTTTGAAACATGGGACTTCTTATGTCGCGATTTGGAATCATATTTTTAAATAAATAATTATATATATATATATATATATAGTCTTAAGGTGTGCTATATTTATGGGATAAAGTGATAAATATCAGGATATCAGTCCTGTTGTCAGATATAGGGTCTTCTAGAATCCACCCTCTTGACCTTGGGCAGCACTCTTGTTTTAGAGCTCCGTGTTCGTCTGAAGTCACCATCAGTAGTGATCACTCAAACACCTTCGTAATCACCATTAGACTCATCCAACTCTTTCTGAATCCTCTGCACTATCCTCAGATTGACATCCAATCACTGAAATGTTTTTTTTTTCTCTGGCGGAGTGAATTGCGTAATGCTCATCTTTTTCTCACAGACGGTAGCCAACTGGCCTTACTATACAGTGCAGTTGAGAAAATAAAAAACAAACAACACGCATGCGCGAAATTAAAAATATAAAATGGCGACAATTTCTCATTTGCACCGTATATATATATATATATATATATATATATATATGTGTGTGTGTGTGTGTGTGTGTGTGTGTGTGTGTGTACGTGTGTGTGCGTGTGTGTGTGTGTGTTATTGGTGACAAGAGACCAAGGAAAAATGAGTGACAGACAAAAATATAGGAAGAAATAATAAAACATGGTTGTCCATACACTGTTTAATCCAATAAAAAAAAACTTTTTTCTCTTTTTTTTTACTTAGAATAAAAAACTATGAATGCTATGAATGAAGTAACGATGAAAGGAAAATGTTTTCTTTCCTCTTACCACTCCAGTGATCAATAAACAAAACAAGCAAAACTGAAACGTTTTCTTTTACTGCATCAAATTCAATAAGTTTCTTCAAAGGTTGCCTTCATCTCCGCGACTGGAACATCGTAAAAAAAGAAAAAAAAAAAAGAAAAAAAAAGGCGATTTTGTTTGTTTTATCGTCTGAAGCAATGGCGGATAAACCAAGGACATAATTATATTTGTAACATCTGACAAACGTGAAATATCGAATACGCTGAGATTTCCCTTTTAATACAACAGTTTATTCATATAAAAAATAACTGAACACATTTGTCACGTTTAATATTTTAGAATGAATCAACAGAAGATAATAAAGCGAAAGATGTCGCTCTATATACTTACTAAGGCATAACATTAAAATCTTATCGGTGTGTATATCTAAGTTTGTTCATATCAACTCTAGCTTCCGGATGATTTGCTAGCTTCTCATTGCTCTTAGGTTATCTTATGTACTAAAGGAACCGGAAAAAGTCGGCTAATTCTATCACTCTATGAAGTACCTGGCGGCTTCTGTATTGCGTTATCGTCTTTCTTTCTTTCTTTTTATGTGCCATGTCCATTCAGGACGTGGACGATTATGGTTCTCCACCTCTGTCTATCCTTTGCAGCTCTCAGCAAGTTCCTTCCCTCTGCCACCTCACCCAGACCACGTTCTGTCATCCGCTTGCTCAAGCTTTTCAGATATGTCACGCACTGCCTCCCCTTGTTTCTCTTTTCCTCTATTTGACCCGTGAGTATCAGGTTCTCCAGGCCTTCCTTCCTCATTATGAAACGTTTAATGTTTCTAATGTTAATTATAAGCTCTCTCCTTGTTTGTAACCTATCTAAGACCTCATCGGTGTTCACATGCTCGGTCCATGATATCCTCAGTATCCTTCTGTAGAACCACATCTACGTCGCCTCGAGGCTCAACCTTGAGGAAATCGCCCAACAAAAGCTACTGTAAAGAAGAACAGATCTCACGTAACAGTTCAGTATTCTTTTCTTTGCTACCAAAGAAATCCTGCTGTCTCGCAGTACTCAGTTTAGCTTTTGGAATATGTATCGTCGCAGAAGTCAAATAAAACAAACGCTGAGTATTACGGTGGTATTTCGGGCTGAAACTGCCTAAACGTAACTTTCCAGCCTTGATAGAGTTTAAAATTGTTCACGCTATCTTGTGGACGAATACTTATTATCCTATCTAAAAGTTCTTCGCTATAGACACATCATCACATACGGCTACTCGTTCGCTGTTTTCAGTGCACATGTTCAGATAATCTAAATTCCTTAGTTCCATCTGTTTCGACCTTCACATCTAAAAACAGGCCATACCAAGTACACGGCGTCAACTCAGCCTCATTCCATTTGTATTTCTTTGAGAAACCAGAAGTTCCTCTCAGACTGATTCTTCCAAGGAACTGTCATTTTGTGCAACAGACCTACGAGAGGATGCTTCCTCGACTAAATTCTTAATCCCTCCAAGTCAAGGATCTAACTGTTATCTATCCTAGTATGATCGTAACCTCTTGCTCCTTAATTTATCCTCATTTATTAACACTTTCTAAGTGGCTCTTGCGCCTTGTAATGGGTGAAGAATAAAAAAAGAAGAAACAAAACGGACCGAGACTGTTATTTATTTGTTTAGAATTAGCTTTCCTAGGGTTTTTTCAGTAGGCGTTGATTACGTTTCACGGGACTGAAATTTGGGACGTATAGGAAAGTTGGTTTCTTGTGTCGCGCCAGAAAGTTTTTTTTTTCCGCCTAAGTCCATCCTTCAAATCTACAAATCAACCATTCGCCCATGCATAGAATACTGCTGCCATATATGATCTGGTGCCCCCGCTGTTCGTCTTAGGGTCCTCGAAAAAATCCAGAGACGGATATGCAATGTTACTAGCCCTGATCTGGCATCTCGTTTACAGTCACCTCTCTCACAGACGTGTCGTCGCCTCCCGCAGTCTTTTCTACAAATACTTTCACGGTAACTTCTTCGACGAGCTACTATCACTGGTTCCCAAACTGCATGAATTTAAGCATGCTACTAGTTTGGCATCTCAGTCCCACCCTTTCACGGTCGAAACGGTTAGAATTAAGCCGTCTCTTCTACTCCAATAGCTTCATGTCTCGTACCTCCTATCTGTGGAATTCCCTTTCTATTACTTGTTTCTCTGATAGCTATAATCTCCAACTATTCAAATGCAATGTCAATCGACATCTCTAGATGCCTTGATCTATTCCCTGTTCTCTTCACCCTCTATCACGCCTCTTTACTCTTGCTCCCACTCTCTGTAACCCCTTGCGTACTAGTGGCACTCCCGCCTTGCTTGGGATGAAATACTTTAAAAAATATACCTATTCTGAAAGGGGAGATTTCAATGTGTTTGCTAATTTGATTTGCACGGATGATCCTGCCTTTTTGGGTTGCATTTTTTAAAAATCGAAACATTTGAGGATAATTATAATTTATTAACATTTTCATTGTAGGAATACCACTTTTTGTTTTCGATTTAATATTGAAATCCTTTTGAGTATAACAATGATAGTTCGAGATAGAAGTTTTGCTATTTAGCTAGGTGGGGAGGTGATGGGTCTAGCCGTTTCACAAGGGTATTTGTGCGTAAGTGAATGTAACGAACCCAACTGGAATTTGAACTTAGCTCATCGATTTCTCGTTTCGAGCGGCAATCTATTACATCATCCGAACACCCACTTCAACGCGTACTTCTATACAATTTGTACGTGGATTGTGTATTTTAAATATATATATATATACCTTAAAACTGAAAATGGGGGAAAATAAGACGTATTTTTGCCATTTAATGGTCTTTTATTTACGCAAAGGAAAATAAAACCTGTACGAACAGAAAAAAAGTTAATCAACTATACTTAGGCTGAAGAATTCAGTATTTTGATATATATATATATATATATATATATATATATATATATATATATTATTATAAAACGCAGGTTGTGTGTGTGTGTGTCTGTAACGTTTATATGTTGGATCGAATTTCCTACATTTTTTTAGCCGATTTCAACAAAACTTCACAGGACTACATAAAATTACCTTGTGGTGGTTCTAACGGGGCCGAAAATGGGAAAATCACAGTTGTTTTTAAGAAAATCATTTTGAAAAACACGATTAAGACACATCGTGAGAATGAAAGGGGACAACTCACCCACGAAAATGTAAACAAAAGAGCATAGCATGATGAAAAAGACGCCGAACTTGACGAAAACAAAATTTTATCGTCTAATGTTCATATTATTATTGAAGAGGAAAGATCAAAGTATTTTGGGGGTATTTTTTTTTGCATTTTTTAATCGTTCTTAGCACGTCTGAAATTTTCGTTAAAAATATTGTTTTTTTTTGGTAAAAAAAAAGGACAGATAATCAATCATTTTTTTCGATTTGATAAAATAGGGAAAGATAATTCCACGTACTTTAGTGCCGTTTTTTCAATTCCCTTTGCAATTTGTTACAAGGCAGATCAATAAGACATGGGTTCTATTTGAAATTAATTCAATATTTAAAAGAAAGTATTAAGAAATAATTTAAAAATGCCGACGTAAGAAATTTGCTAGACAAAAAAACAACAATATTTCGAAGATGATAATTATTAAGGAAAGAACACAGTACTTGTAATAAATTAATAAACCCAAATAAAGTTAATATTTTTTGTATTAGAAACAACGAGTGGAAAATATATTCACAATCTGAATTCTAATTATGAATCACCACAAGCAAAATATGCAATTTTTTTTACTGTATTCAATAAGTAAAAATCATAAATTGTAAAAGATTACAGAGAAAGGCTATCTACATTTTTCAACCGATTTCAACAAAACTTCACTTTTTTTTGGTAGGATAGCAAGGTGAACAAGGCGGGAAAAGTTTTTTTTTTTTTTTCAAAACAAGTGTTTTTTTTTTTATTAAATGGAAAAATAAGTAGATTATCTCGTGGTATGAGATCAGGGAAAATGTTCCGCGCCAAAATAGGATAGCAAGGTGAACAAGGCGGGAAAAGTTTTTTTTTTTTAAGTTCTGGAAAAAGGAACTCGTTAACACGAGGTGTAGATGTGCACAGATAAAAAAGTACTTACTGTGGATTTGGGTATTGTAAGTGTTTTGTGTTATTTTTTTTTAATACCCTTTTTTGTTCAGGTTCACGGTAGTGAGAAAGTTCAGTCATCTCAGATTTTGGGATCAGTCATTGAATTTGCTGCTAAAAATTATTTACGACGAGCCAAAAGGGACGAAGACTTATTTGTTGTTGGTTGCATCGTCTTGAAGAAAATTATTTGCGACGAGCCAAAAGGGATGAAGAATTATTTGTTGTCAGTAAGATATCCCTGTCTGTATTTAAGGTTGACTGACGAGGAATAAATGAGTCAACTTCATGGATTGAAATTTTTAGTCCGACTGAACTCAAACGAGTAGTTTGTCCGTGACGTCAGAGAAAAACGCGGGAAAAACAGTAATTTAAATTTGTTAGATATAGGTGCTGATAAAACTACAATAACTTACTTATTTAAAACTAAAGAAAAGGTTTACTACTATATTTAGCTTAACGAGAAAGGAAGGGGTGTATCAGTGGACGCGCGCGCACACACGCAAGTGTGGAAGGAAGGGAGGAAAACTCGCGCGCGCGTAAAACGTAGATGGAATTACTGTATTATTTCCATAACTCATAACGATTGTAAACAATGTTTTGTTTGAATTTGGGTTTGACCAATTAAAAAAAAAAAAAAAAAAAACTAATTAAGACATGCGTGTCCGTCAACCTTAAACAATAATCTTTGTCAATTTTATTTTTCAGTCTTTATGATCGTCAATACTTGATCTATATCTTACTGTTACATCCCCGGGCAACGCCGGGCTCTACTGCTAGTATATATATATATATATATATATATATATATATATATATATATATATATATATATATATATAAGAATCTATTGATCTCCACGTATTCCTATAAGAACAGAAAGGATTTCTTAACGAACTGTTTATATGAGAAAATCGTTCAATCGAGCTTATCTAATATTTTGGAATCATCTTCGAATACGTTTTCACAACATCGCCCACGTAACGACAACGTGATCATATTAAAACGGAACGCTGATCTTATAAAACATTTCAGTTATCTGTTTGAATTAGTCTTGCTCTTGTGTCCATCGTCATTTTCATGTTGAATTAAATATAGTCTAATGTTAATTATGCTTTATGAATATGTCCTGAAGATGGTCTATTAGACCGAAACGTCCGACGTTGACATTATATTAACATTAAAACAGCATAAATGCATATAAGGATTTTTGTTTGTTTTTCCGTATATTTTTCTTCATACTGTCGGATCTATATCCATATATTTGCTTACGCACACACACACACACACACACACACACACACACACACACACACACACACATATATATATATATATATATATATATATATATACATGTCATCTTTTATGGCATTGAGCACTCTTTTTTCAAATGTGCAATCTTCGGTATATTCTTTTGGGAGCTGCTTATTCTTATCTCTAATTCTAAATGCTCTGACTTGGGTGTCTTTAGTAGCCCGGTATTGTAGGGTACTTTTTTCCTTCAAGCTCTAAGCTCATCTACTGTGGTGCTGTTGTTCACTATGGAATTGTGTGTTTATTTGCCATATCCTGATAATCATTTTCTGGAGGAAAGTTTTTTTTTTTTTTTGTTTTGTTTTCGGTTATTTTGATATTGGACGGATAGGTTTCTCTACCCCTGGCGCGTTTGGTTGGCTCACCTTCTTGGACTCGCCTGGTGGTCTAAGGGTTCGTATTTCACGAACTCTATACCCCTTGATTGGAAAGACTCTCTTGAGACAACTTTATTTTTTCGTAGCCGATGGAGAAGTGGGATTGGTGGCTGAAGTAGCGGCAATTTTACAACATCTGCCCTGAATGCGGATATCGATTTACCGAAGGCGGCGATCTGGAAAATTTTGTTGCGTCAAGCAGGCATGTCAGCAGTCTCCGATACCAATTTTGGATATCAGCGATATCAGAAGCCGAGTAATGTTCGGTCCGAGAAGGAATAAATTCAGGCAAATAACTGCTTGACTGACAGAATCAATCATAAAACAGGGCTCATATTAGTACGTAACATCATCTTACGGCCTCAGCCGAGATTGAACTCACCAATCCTTTGATTGGTGTAGTTCATAATCTTGTCAAGTAGCTGAATTCTTGATACTTCGCTAGGGCTATCAAGGGTGTTTTTTTATCGTGACACCATCACTAAATAAATTGCCAACCAAGGCTCAGAGAGACTCTATTCACCCTCCTCTAAGAGCAGGTTTTGAATTCAGAGTTTTCCTTCTCCTAGACCAGTTGCCATCCAAGGCTATAGAAACCCAGTCTGTCCTGCTATTTCCCCATAGCTGGAGGGAGAAGAAGAGAGGATTCACACCTTTCCCAAGGGTATTAGCACGTAAGTGAATGTAATGGATTCGACTGGAATTCGAACTCGGCTCTCCGATTCCTCAATTATCCATTACTCCACCGTGCCTCCTCTAACACCTCTATAAAGACTACAATTGAAAATGATTTCTCATTTTATTTAGTATAATATTTACAAAAACTACTTTAAAAAGAGGATTTTAATCAACACGAAACGAAATAAACTCAGAGGATAATATCCCAAATATCAATTAATTCTAAATTGTTATAAATATATTGATGAGACATCTGAAAAAAAAAATGGATTTTTTATTAACAATATACCTAATGCATTTTTGTCATTTGATGATCTTTTATTTCCGCAAAGAAAAAATAAAGTCAGTACAAAAAGAAAGAAAAGTTAATCAACTATCCATAGGTTGAAGAATTCAGAATTTTGAGTTTTCTAAAACTAGGTGACCAATATTGATTTTCAAAGTAATAAGATCCAAATCAATCCGAGAAGTCTATCTTCATATGCATCAGGGCCACATGACAAACAGTTGTAGGTTTGAGATCGTCTAACTTTTGAATTCACAGATGAAGACCGATATCAAAATGTCAGATCATGATAAAATAAACAAACTGTGAACGTGAAGTCTCGTGTGGATAACGGCACTTCCCAAATCAGCAAGAACTGGACGATGTTGCGAGAGACAGGAATCTCACTGAATCTTGCGCAAAGCTGTTGGAATCAACATTAAAAGAAATGAAAACCTACTGGGTGCAAAGCAGAAAATATCGTTTCTTTACATGAATGGGTTAGAGCACTCATGTAATAAGAGAATGATTTTATCTGAGTTCAGCAGGTTTTATAGCTACGTAGACAGTAACATCTACGAAGAAAGAAAAAAGCAGAAAAACCGAAAAATTAAATGAAAACTTTCGGAATCAAGTGCCACTTCACCGGAAGTTTGAAACATCCGGTTGTAGCCTTATATCATTATATTAGAGTCAGAGTTACAATCTAAAGAGTAGTTTCAAATCAACATTTGGTGAGATACGAACAGCACGTCATAAGGTAGAGGGGTTGTAAGAGGGAGTCAGATTACTTGCTGGGCGACGGGAAGATTTAGGTCTGTTAGTCTGTCGTGAGAGACGTTGCAATGAAGCTTCCTAAGTGTCACCTTACACACCAGATTTTATCCTCAATGATCTTTCTCAATGTTGCCCTACACAGGCGTAAACGGGAATTGAAGGATATCACAGGGGGATTTGCTCAGTCGTTGACGAACAGAGCCAGAGCGCCGAGTTATGTTTACAAATGATTTACAACAGGTGGCAGTGTTGACGGAATTGAATAACAGTTATTGTGTTGATCAATTTGTACGTGGAACGACTATAAGAATTAAATAGTGAATACAGATAGTCGTCGTTATTTTGAGATTTCTAACAATGTTCGCGTAGATGGTGTGATGTGGCGAATATTTATCGATTTGAAGTAATCTACAGGAGTGGATACTTGTAACCAAAATATTATATCGTGAATTAGATGCTTCATGATTTCGTTCATATACAACTTCAGAGTCCCCCTTTGTTTTACACAGATGTAACAAATCATATGGTAAATTTTCATTTTAACACCCGAGCGTCATTCACTGCTGAACTATTTTCTTTCAGAAATTAGTACGCGCTTCCGTAAAGCGATTTTTTTGTACTTAATTTAAGAAGAAAGTTAACTTTCAAATATATGTAAACATCGACAAATGAAAGAATAACAAAAGAAAAAAAAAACCTAATCCTAATTTGAAAGTTAACTTTCTTCTGAAAAAAAAAATTGTTATTCTTTTATTTGCTGAAAACAGTCATTCTCGTTTATATTCCACATTAAGTTTCTATGTACCAATTCCGGTTTTCTACTATTGTTTTTGATAACTCAGTTACAACAGTTCTGAATCTGATGTAATGGAATAACCTGTCACCCCCAATGAGTAACTACACTAACTATAAGTAGCGGTAAGTCAACGGACTACAGGAGTCTAGCCGAAATGTTTTCGGCTAGACGGTCGAACTCTCTGCCTCTGAGCAGAGAGGAACCCGAACGAGGCTCCGCCGAAGGGCAGAGTCTCGTTCGGGGAGGTTGACCAAACCGATCCCGTTATGCGGGTTCTACGGGCATTTTTGGCCGAGCCTACGGGCTCGGAGAACCCACGTTAAACACGGCTTTGTGCCACATGCAACCCTCGTGGTGGGTGGCTAAATCTTGTCTAGATGGAATTTTTTCCCGCTGTGTTGGTCGATCTATCTGCCTTCGGGCAGATAGGAACCCGGACGAGGCTATGCCGAAGGGCAGAGTCTCATCCGGGGAGGTAGGCAGAACCGATCCCATTTATGCGGTGTCTACGGGGATTTTTTGTCCGAGCCTACGGGTTCGGGAATCTCACATTAAATTCGGCCTTGTGCCACATGCGACTGCGTGGGGCAGTTGCTAGATACTGCCGAGATGAGATCTGTTGAGTTCGACTCAGAATTACGCGAGAACTAACGACCTTTCAATAGTAGCACTCACTACTGGATTGAATGCGACGATCGCGCGCGTAATTGTTACCTTGTTTCTTATTGTACTGGTTTTAACAATAACCCTTTACTTATTTTATCCACTGAGTTTATCAAGTATATATTCCTCTTAGTACGGAATATAACAGAATCTCATTCACGTCGCTAAACTGTTGTAAACGAGTTATCAAAGCAACAGTAGAAAACTGGAATTGGTTTAACAACCTTAGTCTCAGCAAACGAAAAGATGTAAGAATTTCGTGTAAGACATGCAAAAAGGGGAGAGAGGAGGTGGAGAAAAGAATTTGAGGAAAGGACAACTGATATTTTAATGAAAATGAATGAAACCATATCGAAATGGAATTTGAAAAAAAAAGGTAAAAAATATGATAACTTGAACGAGAAAAAAAGGAACGAGAAAGATGTCGGCCAAGAAAAAATACAAAGAAATCCAAGAGGCTAAAGAGAAGAACAAAAGATAAGAAAGAAATAATTTAAACGAGAAGAAAAGATAGAAAATTAAGCATTAAAAAGAATTTAAAAGATAAAAAATAAAATCACGGAATACATTAAAACGAGAAAAGTTTGAGTATGTGGAAAACTAAAAGATAAGGAGCATGTTTCTTTGATAAACTCTCCAAGGGGGAAAAAAAAAGGAAAACCTATATATATATATATATATATATATATATATATATATATATATATATATACTTCATTGTATGGATGTGAGTTTGTAATTCTAGGTTTGGCACTTTTGCGATCCTTAGATAAAGGGTCGCAAAAGCGTGACACTTAGAATTTAATCCTGAAAATGGCTAAAAGTTTAGCCGAAAGCGCTCGGATTAAAAGAAAATTCGGACAGTTTTTATATAATTTATCAACTGAAAAGAAAAAAATTTAGATCATAATAGAAATTGTATAAAAATCTAAATAAGAGCATCTTGTCTGAAATGTATATATATATATATATATATATATATATATATATATATATATATATATATATATATATATATATATATATATAAAATAATAAAATAAAATATCTATAAGAACACCGGATTATATACCTTACTGTTCTTTCTTTATATATATATATATATATATATATATATATATATATATATATATATGAGAGAGAGAGAGAGAGAGAGAGAGAGAGAGACTTCCTGATGATTTTGCTTCCTCAAAGAGGACTCAGTCGGGTTCTCCACGTCTGATACAATACCCTGTGATTGGAAAGACACGCCTGAGGCAAGTTTATTTTTTAGCAACCGACGCAGAAGTGAGATTGGTGGCTGAAGTAGTAGTAACTTTTCAACACTACCTTTTCACCTCTGTCCTGAAAGCGTGTATCGATTCGGCAAAGGCGGGGATCTGGAAAATATTGTTGAGTCAAACAGGCCTGTCAGCAGTCACCGATACCGATTTTGGAAAAAAAAAACGATATCACATCTATTAACATTGCATCATTTCAGCTTAGCGAGGCAGTGTTTTTGTCAACTAGGTTTCAATGGTGACAGCAAAGAAATTATATATATATATATATATATATGTGTGTGTGTGTGTGTGTGAGTACAATTGTGTATTTAGGCAACAATGCCTCTTTAATACATGTTTAATTAAAGACGACAAACAAGGTACTGCGGTTAAGCTCTTTATTTCATTTTTCTACTGCTCGTACAAGTGATTTCTTTTCTGGACACAGAGTTTATAGAAACTATCCAAATGTTCCATAATTCCGCGCGCTTTCGGCTATACGTTTAGCCATTATCAAGGATGATTTTGTTTTTACTTTCTAAATGGATGTATGGGCTGTGTGTATGTATGTAGACTTATAGCGATGTTTTATTTTCCGAACACTGTCAGCATATTGTGGCCGTGTTCGTAGTTAATATTATTAAGTGTTGCCTGTTTCTTTTTTTATTATTAAGGCTTCCATTGTTTTTAATCTTTTTTTACATGTGTGTGAGGTTATTATATTTGTATTTTCTACTAGTATGTTTCGGATGGAGTCTGGTACGTTTGTGTGTATGTTTAAATGCGTTCTAATGGAGCTGTGGATAGGCGTGTAGTAGTGTGTGTGACCGATGTAATTATTTTTGAGTTCGGTTTGTTCAGGAACACAATTCCTTAAGAGGGGTTTGAACTCGTGAATGAATGACAAATTAGAAAGCCGAGTAATGACGCGTTTCGGTCAGAGAAGAAATGAATTCAAGCAAATAACTATTTTATTGCTGCAATCAATGTTAAAACTAGGCACATAATACTAGAAGATTAGAATTGAAAATGGTTTCTCGAATGTCTAATATAAAATTTACCAAATCTACTTAAATTATGCAATAAGAATTTCAATGAACACAAAACAAATATAAAAAATAGCATTAAAAGTTAATGGTGAATATCCCAAATAGCAATAAATTACAAATATATTAGTGAGACATCTGGAAATAAAAATGTATCTTTTATATACAATATCAGTCAGTTATGTGCCATGCGTAATACATGCTTAGGCGATCATGACTGACGATGCAGATTTTTACCCGCAGTACGTTGCCATTTTTTTTCTGCAGCCCCAAGGCTATAGAACCTGGTCTGTCCTGCTATTTACCCATAGCTGGGGGAAGAAGAGGAATCATAACTTTCCCAAGGCTATTAGTACGTAAGTGAATGTAATTCGAAATCGGCGCTACCTGTCTGATCATATCTGAATCTATATCTATTGCAATCTGGTCATATTTATCTGTCTACTTATCTTTTTCCGTCCTTTCACAACTATCTATTTACATCTTTCTTTTCCAGTTTTTTCACATCTATCTATCTATCTATCTATCTATCTATCTATCTATCTATCTATCTATCTCAGTCGGTTCATATCTATCTATCTATCTATCTATCTATCTATCTATCTATCGATCAATCTCAGTCGTTCCATATTTATCTATCTATATACTTCAATATTTTAGCATCAATCTATCTTTTTCAGTCTTTTCACATTTATATATCTTTTTAATTCTTGTCTGTCTTTCTGTATTTTTCATTCTTTTCACATCTATCTATCTATCTATCTATCTATCTATCTATCTATCTATCTCAATTAGTTCATATCTATCTATCTATCTATCTATCTATCTATCTATCTATCTATCTATCTATCTATCTATCTAAATCGTTCTCTGTTAATATATGTACATCGGACTTTCTGTTTCTATTGCTGTAAGTGAAATCTATCTATCGCGATCTTTGTTCATATCCATCTGTCTTTCTCACAATCAGGTTTTTCATCTGTCTTTATCTCTCTGTTTGTCTCGCACGATTCTTATCGATTTATCAGTTCTGGCGCCAATGAAATTCTGTATACGGTTGGATAAGCAAGATTACGATACGTGCCTATAGATGAATGGATTGAGATCGAGTGCCAGATTAGTAATTTCCTCTTTTTGATTTGTCTTTCCAAACATGGAACCTTCTTTAACAAATGAAAGAAAATCAATTCAATTTATTTCTTCTTTCTAACTTCAAAGAAAATTATCTTTGGAAAAGATGATTATAATTACAAACCCAATATAAATTATTATAATAATTTTGATTCATGAAATTGAACCATTTCACTCAAACGGAAATGATAGATTTCTTCCGCCTGAAGATTTGGCAACTTTCATCCTGGGCATGACGAGAAACTACATCCGGCAGCAAGGTCTCTGATTGGAATATTGAAGTTTCTGAGAAGTGTGGAACCACCTATTAATTAGTGATGTTTTCAGGCCAACCCTGATACGGGGTTGTAGCACGTGTTAGGGTCCTAGCTATGGTAAAATAGTGACCCCCCAAAAAAAAATAATCAACAGTACATTTTTAGCAACAATAGAATTTATGATCTAATATATATATGTATACATATATGTTAAGAAATGGACGAGGTCCGACAATTTATTTATTAAAGACATTTTTATTTATGTTTAACGTTGTTATTTTATAGATACAAGTATTTAAGCAAATGCTCTGTTTATGATAAACAGTATTAAATAACATTTACCGGCCTGAATGTCCGAGAAATTTTCATAGAAAATATTCGTTCATAGACAGGATTCGAACCTGCATCCTATACGGAACCGTCATATACGCTGACGTGCCTTGACCACTCGGCCACCATGAACCTTATGGTAGACAAGGTCGAATTTACTGTTATGTTATGTTATACATAAATAAAAATGTCTTTAATAAATATATATATATATATATATATATATATAAACATACCATTAACCTGAAAGTATAAAATCATGTACAAAATATCTCTAATTGGAATCATAAAATAACGTACAAAATATTTCAGAATTAAATAACCCGTTGAGATTAACATGCTGCGAAACTAATTCAACCATCCAAAAAATTCGTTGCCACTCTTGTAATGCCAATGTATACTCGTTGTCACTTTCGTAATATTCGTTGTAGTAGAGACTTTGTAATCGCAGATACAACTATAATAACGCTGTTGAACAATACTGGTGTCAGACGCCTTTGAATAACACTCGCACTAATAGTACTTGCTCAATAATACTTGCTCGAAAAAGTAACCACCGAATAAAGGAATAGTATAGAGAATAGTGGTTCGTATAGTATTAGAGGATAGACTAGAAATAGCGATCCCAGTAGTAATAGAGGATAGAGTAGAAATAGCGATCAATTAGATGTCACGCTACCTTCCATATACTCGTTTCCTCTTCGTCACGTGGTCTACTTAATTCAATAATGGGATCGCCTTTTGTTTGCTCACTGGCGATCTATGTTCAAACTCAAGTGTCGGCAGCGATACTTTATTCCTATTTAACCACATATTTATAGTAATATTTTCAACAATACATATTTCAAGTAAAATGAAAGTTAATACGTTTTATCCGTAGCTGAAGGCATACAATTGCGCTCGAAATATATTTAGTTGAAACCATAAAACTGAGTTCAAAATATTTCTATTTCGACAGTAATTTATCTACAGAGATTGATATGCCGCTAAACAAAATCAACGAACAATTTGGTAACTTATTTAATTCCACAAGGCATTCGGCGAGGTTTACTCCTCTTCGTCTTATAAGTTAATCGAGCGGTTGTCATCAATCTGTTGAAGTTTCCAGGTGTATATTCCACACCAAACTCATCCAGAATATATTTCTTTAATAACAGACAATAACGTCTCTACATATTTATCCATAGATCAAACGTAGTATAGTCACCACGACAACCCAAGACTGGCGTAAACAGCTCCTTCTTTCTCATAGAGAAATCTACATTTACCTAAGACTAAGAATCGAATGTATATCTCGAAAGCCTTTGACAGGGTTTGGCATACAGTTCTTCTCCAAAAGCTGCAAATTTACGATCTCCGGACAGATTTTTGAACTGATCCAGTCTTTCCTATCAAATCGTGAAATTAAAGTTATCCTGAACGGCCACTCGTCTAGATGCTTTCGTACAACTGTGGGTGACCCCCTCAGGACTCCATCCTTGGTCCTACTCCTTTTTAATTTTCATTAATGACCTTCCTGATGACATCAGCTCTCAACTTGGTATCTACGCTGATAACACAAACATTTACTCCTGACTCGATAGTAAGGCTGATCAATCCGACAAGGTCAAAATGGCAGCCGATCTTAAGTCAGTCGTTAACTGGGCTATAAAATTACTTGTTAATTTTAACACCTCCAAAACTAAACTTCTCTCCATTAATCATCTGAGAGAACCCTCTCTGCCTTCCATCAGAATAACTGGTGCTAACCGCCAGGAAAGCGACTCGTTGCGCCTCCTCAGGCAAACATTTCCCAATGACATGAAGGGGAAAGACTACATTGAGTCTATTGTTAGGTCTGCTGCTAAGAAAGTTGGTTCACTGTGTCGTGCGAGACAATTTTTCTCTCTAGAATCTATCTTACATATCTGTAAGTCTACCATTCCTCCATGCTTTGAATATTGCTGCCACATAGGATCTGGTTGCTCTTCTATTTACTCAGATCTCTTTGATAAAATCCAAAGAAGAATCAGCAATATTATCGGTCGTGATCTGGCAGCTGGAATTCAGTCACTTTCCCACTGCCGTGTCTTTTCTATAAATACTTCCATGGTAATCGTTCGGGTCAGCTCTTCGCTAGACTTTATATTATTTTCTTTAGTTTCTTGTAAATAGATTTTGCTTTCATATTGTAATACACATTGGGGCTAGTTTTTAGAATTGTTGCTTTATTCCCCTCCCACCACAGACAATGAATTGTAATAATGGGGACTAGTTAGTATTTTCATAGAGACAAAGAGGTATTATGGTGACTGTTGTAAGAAAGGTACGTATGAATGTGTTGTTTTGGTGTAAGGAATATTGTTTGTGTGATTGGGTCAGCGTTTGTGGCTAGCTAAGTTATAGTTAAGACAGAAGAAGACCGTCCTTTCTCCAACACCCCTCGGCCATGTGCCACATGTATTAAACAGAATAAATATCGCTCTTTGCTAGACGTTTTAATTTAAGTACAGTACTAGACTGGTATTGAGATCTCATCAATTTACAGTTGAGCTGGCTAGATGTAAACGTAAGTTCTATGGTAACAATTCCTTTTCTTGCTTGTGGAACTCCCTTTCGGCTCCATGATTTCCAGCCAACTTTAATCTACAAAAATGTAAGTACAATGTCAATTGCTGTCTACTGTCCTCCTGATTACTCTTTTCTCTTCCCGCATATTATTAATATTTCTGTTCCTAATTCCTTCACACACTGTAACCCGTAATGTCTTAATGGAATGGGCTGATACCGATTAAAATAAATATCATAGAATTTATGAGAGAGTTTACGTATTAATGTTAATTTTGGATAGTAATAAGGACAAACTTGTAGATCACTCGGTAAGGGGCTATTGTATATACAATATATGTATTTCACGCTAGTGTATACTATAGGTATGTATAACATTCAATACCTAGAAGTAACCTTGATCTAAGAGATCATGTGTGGTGGCCACAATATATACTGAATTCATCTTGAGTTGCCAAAGTAAGTTTTGACAATGTAATTTCAGAACGTCAAATCACCTAGGCGTTGCGGGGTTTACATAGAAGTGGGTCTCAAATGCACCAAGTACAATATTGGGCCTAAAAAGTATTTTGGTGGGTACGCCAACACAAAGAAGGATATGAATCGCACAAGACAACCGCATCACAGGTAGGTATATAAACACTAGGCCTATAAGATGAAGTATGAAAATAAAACAACTTTTTAATGCGAATAAGTAAAAGTTACCGAATGCAACAGCAGCAACACCAAAAAATAAATGTTACAAGTAAAGAGAAGAGAAAATGGTGACATAATGAAGATGTTAACGGTCTACACGACAGCAAACAAAAGGTTTGAAAAGAAACATCCGTCAATACGGGAAAGAGCGATAACAGTTGGTTTGAGGAACGTTATTAAACCCTGAAAATTCTTCTAAAGGAAGTATTTTATAAATTTCAACCGAAAGTAGCACTGTTTGTTTGGTCAATATTCCATTACCATATATAGAAGTTGATTGCAAGAGAGATGTTCGTAAGGAACTTGATATTAATTTCCATACTTGGACACAGAATATTGATATAACCTGTAATGAATAGAATGAGGTCGCGCTTGTCAAAGTAACCCACGTTTAAAAAATCCTCAAAGATGCAACACATTGAAAGATCTAAATATTAATATAACAAATGAAGCTAGAGGCGCCCAGCGTTACTGCATCTGGACAAGCGAATGTAATACAATGGCAGGGCTAAAAAGCCACATCTTTACTCTCCATATTTCAGAATAAATAAAGTAGTGGCATTACCCGAAATCGAGTCGCAGACATCACACACACAAGCACACAAAACACACACACACACACACACACATATATATATATATATATATATATATATATATATATATATATATATATATATATTAAAAAAACCAGACCACCTTTAAGGTTCTGTTTTTCTTTTAAAATAATAGCTCTGATTTACATTGAGCTCTCAGGATTTCATCCTCCTTGGGACTACCTATACGGATTACCAAGTTTCTTATGAGTTATATATATATATATATATATATATATATATATATATATATATATATATATATATATATATATATATTACGATACATTTGTGGATGACATGTTTTCCGCAAATGTCAATGATGTCCTGGCTAAGTTCCAATTTATCATGTCATAAAAAATAACTCGCCCACCACCACCCGCTGAGCTTAATATTCTATTTAGCGTAGATCTGGCACTTGATTGGCTGATCAAGGCAAACCCACAAGTATATTTTTAATTCTGACCTTGTGTTTCCTCACCGCCACTTTATCTTTGAAAAACGAAGTACCACTTTGCTTTTTGTAATTTTCTTTAAAATAATTTAATCACCAGTCACTTACCACCGCCTGAACATCTCTTAAAATAAAAATAATATATATATATATATATATATATATATATATATATATATAGTCATTTTCAATGTGTAGCTTAGATATGGCACAAGGCCGAATGTAGGGGGTACCCCGTGAGGATCGAACTCACTACTCAGTCGTAATTGTTCTACCGAAAACAAGCTTGTTAACCATTACACCACCTCGAGGCACCCAAGTGATTTTCCAAGCGTAACTTAAATGTGGCACAAGTCTGACTGTAGGAGGCACTCAGTGAGGATCGAACTCGCTACTCAATCGTAACTGTTGTAGCGAGACAAGCTTGCTAACCATTACATCGCCTCGAGTTACCCAAATAATATATATATATATATATATATGTGTGTGTGTGTGTGTGTGTGTGAATGTGTGAAAATATATAGAAAATAGGAAAGAACTTGTTTGGTAAATAATCCAAAGTTCTTTAGTATTTTTGTTATTATTTTTAAAAAACAGTGCTCGATACAAAAGTAGAGACTAAATATAATTATTTATTTAAAAATATGATTCCATCGCTACATAAGAGTTCCCATGTTTCAAAACAAGAGCCGGAAACTTCAATATAATAATTTGAATTAAATTGAATTAAATTAGAGCTTGGTACTTGAATTCAATTTAATTCAAATATATTGAAGTTTTCGGCTCTTTTTGAAACATGAGAACTCTTATGGAATCATATTTTTAAATAAATAAATAAATATATATATATATATATATATATATATATATATATATATATATATATATATATATATAATCATTACCCCACCCCTAGTAAAACAATAAAACCATTAGGACGTCGAGTGTTAGAGAATATGAGAAAAAAAACTACTATTAAGGTGAGATGTTAATAAAAGAACAAGAATTTATGAAGACAGGAGATAACGATTGACATTGCTTTTAAATTTCTGAAGATCAAAGATGACTGGGAAGCAATAAACGAGAAAAGAGATCTACAAGCGAGAAACTGTTATCATAGAACTTACATATATAAATATAATAGGATAAAATTATATTTGCTATTTATCTTAAATCATGGCTCTATTGGTACCTTCAAAACACCGTGTTGATCTGACCTGCCATCTTAACGCTATCTGAAACTCGTCCTGAGTTATAATGCCATTCCAAAATATTACAGCATCCCTGCATTTTTATCGTCTAAACTAAAGTTAATTCGTCGTTTAAAATGATGGTTGAATAGAGAAAAGAAGTTTTTTGGGTATTTTTTTCATTAGATTTACCCGAGGGATGACATCGTTATTAATCTCACTGACGTCTTCTACTTTCCGACATTTCTTTGTTGGGAAAAAGCTTTAAAAAAAACATCTTTATAGCTTGACAAAGAAGCATTTATTAGTAACTCCTGACACAGAAATGGACTGGATAAAGTAATCGGCCCGCCCACATAAGACTTACATCAGAGTCGTTCATTTTTTAAAAAAATTCCAGCATTTATTTAACTTCTGAAGAAGAGTCCGAATTTATTAAGCATTTCACTTATTCCGTAAAATCCACCTTCCGATTTATTTTGCGACATGGTTGTTATCTTGAAACTTGCAAATTCAGGATATTTCATACCATAGACTGACGTTTGTTTATATCTGCGCAGAACGAACACACTTTCCTGCTGGCTGCGTACATTCAGGCTTCGATCAATAATTATTTTTACTTATTGATAAAAGATGAAGCGTTTAATAATGAGTGATGCAGTGAGTGTGTGTATAAGATATTTGTACTAAGCGTACTTATAAATACATCTTTTTCCATTACTTTGCACCCACACACATACTTATATGTGTGTGGGTGTGGGCGTTGAAAAGTTCGGCTACTTATCAAGGAACGACTTGAAGTTTCGCTCCTCAGTGTCCAGACAAGAATATTACATTAACTGTTAAGAAAATATATAATCACTTATAATTAATATACGTTAACAAATATTTAAAATTTCTCCACTGAAACTTGCTAATCTTCTGACTTTAATCCAACATCTGAAACCATAAATATTCAATTATATATATATATATATATATATATATATATATATATATGTATGTTTCATTACATAATATAGACATATTAATTCTATTTATTGTATAATCCTGTCTAGTTCTTTAATTATTTTCTTGAAGTTAATCAAGGAAGAAAATCATAAATTCTTGCTCTTGGCGTCGTATTTTTCTAACAGAATGTAAGTACATATGTTGGCTTGACAACCACAACATTATCAAGACGTCTTGCAATCCATTTGTCGGACACACGGTCTATTGGACAACACTTAAAAACACATTCCTGTCCACCTTCATAATACAGGAAAATACTTGTTGAAAACAATATATAATGGTGTACAATAAAAATAATAAACAGAAACTACAAATTCTCGAGGCTCTTTATATCAAAAGCTACCAAAAAATCTGAAAAACATTTATTATGCGTCTAGTAGTAATGTTTTAAAATATATTTGAGTTGAATAACATTTACCAGCATTTTGAAATTTTACCATCTCTGGTTGTCGCCTTTGGATTGCGAACGCTGGTTTACAAAACATCTTAATCACAACGGTTAATTTTAAATTAATTATAGCAGAGCGTTTTTTCACGTGTTTGCAAAATCACTATCAGAACGATTACAGTTACATTAAGTTTGCTTTCGCAATTCACCCCTGAGGATGATCTCAGAGAAGATCGAATGTACTTGGGTTAGCAATAAATACGGAGCCTTCCTTTCAATTTAATAAATTTCAATTTAAAATCAAAAAGATAATTAGAGAACTAGAATGGATTATTGTAAACATAAATAGACATAATATGCCTATATTATTAAATGAAACATGCTTGAATTAAGATATGAAGATATGCTGCCTAAATACACACACAAACACACACACACACACACACACACATATATATATATGAAGAAATATGGTCTTAAGGTGTGCTATATTTATGGGATAAAGTGCTCAATATCAGAGATAGAGCGTGTGTAAATATAAAAGTGAACATAGAAGTCAACACTTAGAAGGGACAGTGTGTTTCATGCTAGATGCAATTGTCAGGCCACCTGACGATTGCATATGAAACAGACTGTCGCCTCTAAGTGTTGACTTCTACGTTCACATATATATATATATATATATATATATATATATATATATTAAAATAATAAGAAAGAAGAGTAAGATTTATAATCTTATATAATCATTTATAATCCGGTGTTCTTAGCAGTTATTTTTATTAAAAAAAATAAAAAAGTGCTCACTACAAACAGTAGAGCAAAATATTATAATTATTTTCTTTTTAAAAATATGATTCCATCGCGACGCAGAAAATTTCCATGTTTCAAAACTCGTCTCGTTCCATTGTCAAGCGATGTTAGGAATAAACTTTCAAAGAAATTTACTTAACTTATAAGCGCAGACAATATTGATATTATGAATTTAAGGAAAATTTATTTTAATTTATGGGTGGTTGAATTTTAATTTCCCTAGACAGATTATGTATCCAGTATATGTTACTTACAAAAACAGGTTAAGTTTAAGTGTGGTGGGAGTGCCTGCTAACAAACGTATACTTTAGTTATTCAGTGAGGCATGGCACGTGGAACTAGAAAAATCTACCACAGTGGGCGAAATAAAGTGTTCGGTTCGAAATTACAATCACCTGAAGAAGGCCTGAGCGTACAAAGGCCGAAACGTTGTGAATACTGCAATGAAGATGAGGATAACTGTCCGAATAATGTAAATAATGTAAATAATCATAATATCGCTTCTCAGAGATATAGACAGATATTCTTTTTTACTTCGTGTTAATGCCAATGGAAAAAAAGAGGTATCTATCTTCTTCAAGCTATGGGTTAAATAGCCGGGTGGGCTGTACTGTCTTCCGCTGGTGACCAGTATAGAAGGAAAACTCTGATTTTAAAACCAGCCTGAAAAAGATTGATCTCCGTCAGACTATCTTGCCCTAGACCAGTGGTTCCTAAACAGTGCGGCGCGTCTCATAGGTGCTGAGAAACAGGATAGCAGGTGAGGCGGAATGATTGAAAGACAATCAATGATTTAGAAAGAGTTTCAAAAACTTCATATGGCAAAAAATAAATATGATTTCAAAACTTAAAATATTATTATGGATTACTTGTAATTGCATGCATGAGTCCCAATATAAATAGTTATAAATAATTATTGACTGATTTTATCATTGTGATATTTTTGAATTATATGAAATACTAGCAAGTATCGACCATCATAAAGACTGAAAAATAAAATTGACAAAGATTATTGTTTAAGGTTGACGGACAGGCATATCTTAATAAGTTTTTTTTTTTTTTTTACGAATTGGTCAAACCCAAACTCAAACAAAAACATTGTTTTCAATCGTTATGAGTCTACCGATTGAATAGAATTTTATTATAAACAATTGTCTTGTAAATGGAATTTTTAAAGCATTCTGAATGTAAAAATAAAGAAAAAAGTGTGCAAGACAATGAGTGAAAGTGAAAGTGAAGTTTTGTTGAAATCGGTTGAAAAAAGTAGGAAATCCGATCCCATATATAAACGACCCCCCCACACACACAAACACAAACAACCAACCTGGAATTTATAATAACTCGATATGAGTTGTTCCGCTTTCATTAATGCCTCTTAATTGTGTTTTCAAATTAATTTCGTGCAAAAACAATTGTGTTTTTCCAATTTTTGGCGCTGTCAGAACCACCGCAAGGTAATTTGACGTAGTCCGGTAAAGTTTTGTTGAAATCGGTTGAAAAATGTAGGAAATCCAATCCAATATATAAACGAACAGACACACACACACAACCTGGGTTTTATAATAAGTATGATTAAGAATATAGTGACTACGGTCTGCAAATTGGAGGAGAGAGTTATCAATGATAATGTTCTGACTTCGAATCCCCGGTTATTGCCCTTTAACACACTCTCTCTCTTTTTCTCTGATTTTTTTTATTTTCAAATTTGTGTGAGCAAATTTTACTCGGCCCAGAAAAAGAAAAAGGTTTTGGAACCGCTGCCCTAGACATACGGCAGCTGCTTTGACTCTAGTAAATGTGCTGCCCCTACGATCCTATTGTGTTACGGGACACACATTTATATAAAACGGTTTTGTTATTGTTACTTATGTATGTCTGATTAAAACTTTTTACTCTTATGCAAGTCTCCATTTATCTCTCTCCATCGAATGCTTCCGTCAGCTACTTATGCGTACAATACATTAGGAGAAGTCATACAACATTCAATGTGACATTAAAATGCCCTGACAAGGAAGGAGACAAATGAGTTGCAATGACGTTGCCTGTCACTAAGACACCAATGCTACATTCTAATATTAAACAAGTCTGAAGTGAACCATTTCATTAACGAAATTGGACTGCGAAAGAGAGAAAAAAAAGTGTATTTAATCCTTTCGCTTCTACTAAAGAGGTTTCTGTATTATGAACATTACAGAAACAAAATAGTGGTGTGGCTATGTCTTATGCTATGACCTATCGATTCCTCTGCCAATGGTCATATCATTCTTAATAATATTATATAGACATCATCATTAGTCGCTGTTTCCGCCTGGGGCAGATTGCGAAGTAACTTGATTTATTTACCGCCATGTTTTCTGATTGTCCATTTAGCCAATGCGCACTTTTGGTCGCATGTCGATGGTCTAGAGATTGTTTAATATGATTGGGAATAACACTGGGAACTTTCGTTATGTTAGCGAATCGAATCCCCGATAGCGCCTAATCAGCTGGAGGAGGAGAGTTGTTTTTTTTCCCTAAACAGCATCTATTTGTTGATTACCAAGTGTTAAAGTGTTGCGCTAATCCAAAATATCCTCCCTAAATGAAGCCCGATATTAAAAGACATTGTTCTGTTATTCTTAATTAGCTTCTTCCTAGTTGAGATGCCTTTAAAACGGCTTTGTCGCAGATAAGTACGCCAATTGTTCTGGTATTTACTCATTCCCCCACGAGAATGAGATGTGACACAAGGTCGGATTAATGTGGGGACCCGAGCGTGTACACCCGGGCAGGGACAAAAATTCCTCTCAGCCTCCGCAACCGTCAGTTGCGCTGGCCTCGGTGCGAGCATCGATCCCCCCCTCTGGTGCAATACATTCTTGATACATTGTTTTGTTTGAGTTCTACCAGAAATAATCAATTTTTTAAAAAATTTCTTTTTCTTATTACTATTGATTAAGCCTTCTAGATCACAAAAAGTTAAACATTCTAAATATAAAAAAAAATTAAATTTTATAAAATTTAATAAGTTAATTTTACCATAAGAAAAATAAAACTATATATAAAATAAATGTACAGGTCGCACATCCATTTCGCCATGTGGCACAAAATTTCTTTTACGCGAAAACTTTATCTCCGAAACTAGTATCCCATATTTGGCGAAGTGACTTGACCAAAGAGTGACGTGGCTATAGTTAAGAAAACACGTTTCTCATATTTGTTTACACGAGTTGAATGAATAAAAACGGCACCTGCCAATAATCGTATCGACATGTGCATAGATAACTTAAAAAAATGATGAGTAAGGTCCTGGGCATGACGATAAACTACACCCGGCTGCATGACCTCTGATCGGGAAATTGGCGATTTTAAGGAGCGTAGAACCAAATCTTAATTGCCGTTGTTCCGAGGTCCATCCTTACCCGAAGTGAGAGCACCTGTTAAGGGGGGGGGTCCCATCTATGGAAAAATAGTGAACCCACAAACAAAAATCAACAGTGCAATTTTATAATAAAATAAACAACAATACATTTTTATAGCAAAATGACAATCAATGCAACATTAAAAAATATAAAAACAAATTTATATAGTAAAATTACCAACGATAAATTTTATGATCTACAAAATATATATCTAAAAACATACATTTGTTCTGAAATATTCAAATTATGTTCAAAATATCTGTAGTTGAAAGCATAAAATTACGTACAAAATATTTAGATTTCGGCATTAAATAACCCATAGAAGTGTTGATATACTGCTAAACAAAAACCAACCAACCAATCAAGTGATAGTAAATATCCAAGTTATCCAATAAAGTGATGCACAAGCCGTATTTATGTTTAGTTTATTATCTCGTTCTTCGTATATTCAGAGGACAAACAATTTAGATACAAAAGTAAACATTTTTCTTATTAACACTAGAAAGTTAGGAAAAGTTTCGTAGGGTAGTATTGGAAAAAAGAACCACATATCTGGTTCGATCTATCTTCCTATATTTTATGTCCAAATAAAACGAAGTACAAAATAGTTGTAATGATAGGGTATCAACTCACGCGAAGATAAATCAGGAATGGAATACAAAGGAAATGTAGGTGATTAGACTCTCTGGACAAAGGTCTAATCTGGTGGAATAATACGGGTTCCATCTTAGAACCATTAAAAAAAAAAATAAAAAAATAAAAATAAAACATCACAAGCCGTCATACGTCAGACAAAAAAAAAATGGCAGGTAATTTCATTTACTTTTTGCCTGCAATCGAATATTAAAAAATGAAACGCTTTTTTACTATTGACACGAGAAACTCAAGGTAAGAAATTATTATGAATGAAAAAAAATATTGTTTAGCATTTTAAAACTGTACCTATACAGTGTAACCCGGATATAAGAGAGTTGTCGGAACCGGAGAAGAAGTCTCTTATATCCGGGTTTCTCTTATATCCGGTTTGGCTATTATATATACATTAACACAGGCTCTAATTTGGGACCAGAGAAAATCTCTTATATCCGGGTTTCTCTTATATCCGGGTTTGGTCTATTTTTATACATTAACACAGGCTCTAATTTGGGACATTAACAGAGAAAATTTGGGACTTATATCCGGGTTCCTCTTATATCCGGGTTACATTGTATATACATTAACACAGGCTCTAATTTGGGACCAGAAAAATATCCGGGTTTCTCTTATATCCGGGTTTCTCTTATTTCCGAGTTCTCTTATATCCGGGTTACACTGTATATACATTAACACAGGCTCTAATTTGGGACCAGAGAAAAAATCTCTCTTATATCCGGGTTTTCTTTTTTCTCTTATATCGGGTTACACTGTATATACATTAACACAGGCTCTAATTTGGGACCAGAGAAAATCTCTCTTATATCCGGGTTTCTCTTATATCCGGGTTACACTGTATATACATTAACACAGGCTCTAATTTGGGACCAGAGAAAATCTCTTATATCCGGGTTTCCTCTTATATCCAGGCTCTAATTTGGGACCAGAGAAAATCTCTTATATCCGGTTATATATATCCGGGTTGTATATACTGGCTATATAGGGTATATATTTAAGGTGGCATTAAGCTACTGCTGCGAAGGGCTCTTGATTTGGCCTTAATCACAATAAGTAGGGAGAAGTAGATGCGATAGGCTATAATATACAGAAGAATTTAAAATTGATCGCTGCATTTAAGAATTGCATTAATATTTAAGCTTACTTTTTAAAAGCTGAACGATAATTTTTTTCTGCCGCCACTTAATTCAAAGACAATTTGATGTACGTAGGTCCTTACTTTCTGTACAAATAATTATTTTTATTTCATGGGTGCCTTTCGCTGGATATTGCAATTAATTTCGATTATTTCCAAATTTATTTCCAAGTCATGAAAATTGTTATCGTACAAAAAATTCATCGCAAAAAATCACGTAAAAAAAATCGCCGAAAACAATCGCAATAATGAAAATTTGGGAATCGAAAATTACAGGATTGCTGGTCCGAATCCGACTGGGAATATTTTTAATTTACTCCCGGGGTCGGCCTGATTCTAAAATGGGATATAATCAAAGTCATTTTGGGACTAAGCAAAATTCAAAATGAAATAGCCAAGTTCAAAATGGAATAGTCACATTCAAAATGAGACATATCAAATTCAAAATGGGAGAGTCAGTTTCAAAATGGAATAAGCAAATTTGATTTGGGATTTAGCAAGTTCAAAAGGGATTAGGCAAATTCAATTTGGGACTGAGCAATTATTTTGCTAAAAAAAAAAATTAAATTAAATATTTTCATGGTAAAATAATAATGTTCAACTAAACATTACTATTGAAATGTTTTATTTTCTAAGAGCAATCAATAAATCAAGAATATTCATGAAGATATACGTTTTTTGGATGCAACTTTCTCACTATACCTATCATTTTTCAAACTTTGATATATGCATTCAGTATTTCTTTGCTGCCTTTTCTCAGGACTTTCGAGACTTGCCCTATTGTCCCCCAAATCATTTCATTTTGAATAACTCTTCCTTATTCTCTCTCTTTTTAACACTATATACAGTCTATCCATCTCTTTTTTCTTCTCTTCTCCTTGATTCTCTTACCAATGAAAGTGCAGACACAAATTTATCCGTTCTAGAATAGCCTCTTGTAAGGAATTGATAGTAAAATCTACGCAACGCTGCGCCCCGATTTTTAATTATTTAATTTACCGCCCAGTTGATTTTTTAATCCATGATCTTTGTTTATTGAAACGCGCAGATAAATTCGAAATACTTTTCTATAATGAATCTGCTTAGTCTCAATTCAAAGTTGAATCAAGCCGAGAAGCTCGGCTTGACGGTCGAACTCTCTACCTCTGAGTAGAGAGGAACCCCGACGAGGCTCCGCCGAAGAGCAGAGTCTCGTTCGGGGAGGTTGACCAACCCGATCCTGTTTATACGGGTTCTACGGGCATTTTTTGACCGAGCCTACGGGTTCGGGAAACCCACGTTAAACTCGGCCTTGTGCCATATGCAACACTCGTGGGGGGGGATCTAGATACCGTCTCAATTCAAAGTTGCTTAATTCATTATGAATTTGCTTCGTTTCAAATCAAACTTGCTAATTTCATTTTGAATTTGCTACGTCCCATTACGAACCTGCTTAGTTTTTGTAAATATATGCTTGTAAATGCTTGTTTTCGTAAATATGTGTCTGTAAATGCTTGCTTTCGTAAATATAGGCTTGTAAATGCATGTTTTCGTAAATATGTCATTTCCGGTCACCCATAAAAGCTGTCATTACCTTAGGTCCTTCTCTATAAATCAATAAAGATCAAAGAAAAAGGAACCTATCGTTAAGAAATGCTTGTATATTGGTTTTTATGCTATAAGTAAGTAAAATTTATTTCAAATCAGATTAATTTAACTTTAAATTTTCTAATTTTACTCAAATAATGTGTCACAAATGTATAATTTAATTTTTAAAGAATTTAAAACCCGATAAATTTGTTTAAAAATTTCTTAAAAATTTAGGTAATGGCCGCTTTTAAGGAAATTTTAAAAAATCGAGTAATTATTTGGCATTCTAATGTATATAATTTCTATCTGAAATACACCAGAATATTTTTCTTACTTGAAATAATAAATTTAATCATTTTGCTTACAATTAAAACTAGAATGAAAATTTCAAGAATGCTTTTTTCATTTTTAAAAATTTAATTTTAAAACTTAGGTATCGAAAATTCGGTGGAGGTTCCTATTAAAATGGTGTAAAGTGTAAAGATCTAAGTGGCAAACAAATTATAAGAAAGGGATGAACAGGTCAAGTGACATATTTACTCGGCTTATGGGGGGCAGTGAAATATGTCGTTCTTTTGAACGTTAATGAATTGTTATTATTCTAATAAAGTCAAATGGACAATAATAATTATCATTTCTGATTGCGAAAGTTTAAAGGCTTTGAATCGAAAAGGGAATTTGGTATAATTGTCGAGACAGAGAAACATGGCGGAAATAGAATTAAAAAGCTAGAATAAAAGGTCGGCATTGAAATTTGATCTTGTTGATTAAAGGTATTAATAATATTGGACTATTGATATTTAATAGGAAGTATGTGATGATTTTGATATAAGAGTGAATATAATGTAGTAACGAATTGTTTTTGACTTAGGCTCGTTCGTTTTCAAACATGTTTCACTGAATTGAACTGATGAATACTAGAACTTTTATGCACTTGTTCTTTGTACTTTTCTTTCTGTTTTGTTTCATTCTTTTTTGTTTGTTATTAGTACCGCTATTCTCTTATTCCTGTAAACTCTTATACCTCTATACCGCTATTCTCTTCTTTTATCGCTCTTTCTAATTTCCTGGCTACTTCCTATTCTTCGTTTAACCTTTTGATTTTTCTATCTTTTTAACTGAAGAATAACTGACGATTGCATTCAGTTAAAAGTTATATATAACTAGCAGTTAGAGCCCGGCGTTGCCCGGGGATGTAACAGTAAGAGATAGATCAAGTATCGACCATCATAAAGACTGAAAAATAAAATTGACAAAGATTATTGTTTAAGGTTGACGGACACGCATGTCTTAATTAGTTTTTTTTTTTTTTTTACGAATTGGTCAAACCCAAACTCAAACAAAACATTGTTTTCAATCGTTATGAGTCTACCGATTGAATAGAATTTTATTATAAACAATTGTCTTGTAAATAGAATTTTTAAAACATTCTGAATGTAAAATAAAGAAAAAAGTGTGCAAGACAATAACACTACCTGCCAAAAAAAAAGTGAAGTTTTGTTGAAATCGGTTAAAAAATGTATGAGATCTCCGATCCCATATATAAACGAACACACACACACACACACACACACACACACACACACACACACACACACACACACACACACACACACACACAACCTGGGTTTTTATAATAAGTATAACAAGATATGAGTTGTCCCCCTTTCATTCTCGCAATAGCGATGCCTCTTAATCGTGTTTTCAAATTGATTTCGTGCAAAAACAATTGTTTTTTTTCAATTTTTGGCGCTGTCAGAACCACCGCAAGGTAATTTTACGTTGTCCTATGAAGTTTTGTTGAAATCGGTTGAAAAGTGTAGAAAATCCGATCCAATATATAAACATACAGACACACACACACACACATACACACACACACACACAACCTGGGTTTTATAATAAGTATGATGATATAATGGATGTCTTTCTTTCTTTATTAATAACATTATTATTTTCATGCAGTTAGATGTTTGCCCCAAATGTTTATTTTATTTGGAGTTTATTTTTCTGAGAAAATGTATTCCTCACATGTCCAGGACGTTACTCAGTATTCTCACTGTTACTGGGAGTTCCTTGGTCTTTTACGGATTAACAACCCTTTTCCGGGTTATTTAAAGCCGATACGTATTTTGGATTGTAAGAACAATACTATTTCTGCGAATATTACATTATCAATTTTTTGAGAATAACAACAATATCTTCCTGATGCAAGTTCTACTATTTAACTCATAATTGGGGAAATATATATATATATATATATATATATATATATATATATATATATATATGTGT
Source organism: Acanthosepion pharaonis (assembly GCA_903632075.3). Classification (NCBI taxonomy): domain Eukaryota; kingdom Metazoa; phylum Mollusca; class Cephalopoda; order Sepiida; family Sepiidae; genus Acanthosepion; species Acanthosepion pharaonis. The sequence continues at coordinate 670,264 of CAHIKZ030000623.1, forward strand.
GTGTGTGTGTGTTATGAATACACCCCAACAGGTGCGCAGGATCGCCACATCAGTGATGTTATAACTTTGGGTCATGACAAGTTTCGGGTGTTTCAACATCATACCTGTTCACCCAAGCGATTCTACCAGAACAATACCTATTCCTGCAGGCGATCGTGAAGCAAATATCTATCAAGCGCACAACAACGGACATATAAAGAACTGTCACGGCTGATCTTGAAATGGCAAGTGACCAATCAGAATCGCTACACGTTACTTCCTCCTCAGTCAAGACGAGACAAAAGGAGTGCCCGTCTTTTCGCTCTTAGGTCCAACACGAGGTCAGACTCACACTCTCAACGGACAATGCTTGACATAACAGGTGAGTAATTTTTACTTGTCGCCAAGAAAATGTTTACCTCTTATGAAACGATATTTCGTTTAAAAAAATACACAGTGCATTCTACCGTAAACTTTCTTTAAACTTAATAACTCAAAAACAAAAAACAAAGGATTTGCGACCATATATATATATATATATATATATAAACAAGATAGATGTTATTTTATACCTTAGGACCCTTTCAAGCAACACTTTTTCAAAGGCAACCGTTGGCGAAATAGAAAACATCAAGACAGAACAATAATAACGAAACGAGAGAGAAATTTAGAACGCGATTAAAATAAATAAATTGTAGTTAATAAAATGATTAACAAGTTCCACAAGAGTATAAAAATGGTAAAAAGAAAACCGCATATATATATATATATATATATATATATATATATATATATATATAAATCTAGGAAAGAATGACCTACTCTAAAATAGTCTGCCCTGATTATAGCCTACTGGCATTAAAGTGTTCAATGCCATAAGAAATGAGAGAGATTAAATATTAATTCCAAAAAACCAGGTAGGCAGTGACTAGCCACGACTATAAATTTCATGTGTTTGCACACAATCTTCAGGCAACCAGTTTGAAGATTGTGACCAAATCTGATATATATATATATATATATATATATATATATATATATATATATATATATATAAAAGAGTGAACATAGAAGTCAACACTTAGAGGCGACAGTCTGTTTCATTTGCTATTTATAGCCGAGAAAAATAACAGCATATGTGGCCTGACGATTGCATATAGCATGAAACAGACTGTCGCCTCTAAGTGTTTACTTCTATGTTCACTCTTATATTTACACACGCTCTATCTCTGATATTGAGCACTTTATCCCATAAATATAGCACACCTTAAGACTATATTTCTTTATATATATATATATATATATATATATATAAAGAGGAGTCACGGTATGGTATATATATATATATATATATATATATATATATATATAATCCTGTCTTACATATTTCTTTAGAATATAACCATGATCGTTGCCTTTCCTTATTGCCAAAATTTGCCGTGTCATTAAGTTTTTAACTTTTATTCTGATTTGTTCTTTTGAAGATTAACGACCTTTGTTTGACATTTAACGTCAAAACATATTGAATACTGCATTAACGATTGTTAAAAAATCAGTCAGTAGGTTGCCATTCCTTTCTGAAGTAGACCAGTTGAAATTCAAGGATATGGAAACCGGTTTGTCCTGCTATTTAGCCATAACTGAGTGGGGGAGAGAAGAAGAGGATTCATAACTTTCCCAACGATATGAGCACATAGGTGAATGCAATGGATTCGAACACGGCTCTCCGATTCCTCAATCCGAGTCGCTATCCATTACTCCACCGTAACTCCTCAGTAAAAATCATTAATATTCTATGAAAAATCTTACTATTTAACCCATAGTTGCGTGTGGGAAGGAATCATACATTTAACAAGTGTGTTTTCACGTAACTAAATGTAACAAGCCCAAGTGGAATTCGAACTCACCTCTAGGCAATGGAAATTATTCTTAGGAGGAGGAAGTATATTGTTCAGTATCGTCTTTGATAATTCTGACACGGTTCCACGATCTTCATATTTCAATCTAATCTAAAATTCCCGGCAAGGTCCTGATACTTTTAAATTTGCCCCCTTTTCAATTTTCTTTCTATAGTCCGCTTACTTTCATTTGGTATGCCCATTTCCTTCTTTGTAAATGATCATATTTGATTTTCTGGCGTAACCTGGGTGACCAAAATGTGTGTCGTCGTCCCAGAGAATCAAGGTGTGGACAGTCTCAACATTTCTTGAATTTTTCAGGTTCTTTAACAGATTGTAGTTACTTCTAGTCAAACGCTTGTAGCTTAAAAGCTATCATTAAGCCAGAGCGTTACCCACGAGTAAAGAACAAAACAATTTCTAGCAGTAAACCAGGTTTTATTCTTGGGTTTTAACGAACTGCTATAAGTGAGCGATATAGAGATGAGGCGTGTGATGGGAGTATACAGTTCAGTGGCCGTCTTCCTTGTCCGTTCGTCCCTTCTATGTGCTTTTTCGCAGGATGCTTAAGATTTTAAATGGCAATTTTCTTTGTCTTGTCATCTTCATCAAAAGAGTATTTAATCTTCCTCCCGTGACTTTCTCTCTGTCTGAGCCTATTGCTCTGTACTTTGAATTTGACTTTACTTATTGATAAACATCTGTCAGAAGTAAATATTCTGTATCGATTTTTTTGAATTTAACAAGAGCCCATCTGACTCATATTGCCACACTACTTAGTGTTGAAGAATAAGAAAAGGAAACAGCATTATTAAGAAGTGAAACTTCAAATATTTAAGAAAGGGTTGATAAAGAAATCAAGAAGATAGTAGATAACGATTGACATTGCATTTAAATTTTTGAAGATCGAAGTTGACTGTAAAGCAGTCAGCCGGAATAGACTTCCACAAGCGAGACCTGCGCGAAAAGAAACTGTTAGCATAGAATTTACGGTTACATCTTATCAATTCAATAGTAAAATTATGAGACCCTGATGCCAATCTAGTACTGATCCTGAAGTCTAGGTACCATAGAGGAAAGACCATAAGAACCATTACCATGAAATATTTATAGAAAAGGCAATAGGAAGCTACATTACGGCGGTGGGAAAGTGACTGATGCCGAGATGTTAGGTCAGGACCAATAACATTGCAGATTCTTTAGATTTTTTAAAATGTCTAAATATATAGCAAGATCAAATTTGACTGGTTGATCGGTTCAGATATCATAGTCGCAGAGAATCTGATCCTTCTTTTTTTTGTGAGAGTCCCTTTGCGCTGGAACTTGATCGAATGTATGTAGGATCCCACTGTATGACCATTCCTCCTCTATCATGCTTGATTTAAAATTACTTTTGAGTCAGCTTGTGATCACGGCCCTGTCGTTTGAGCCTAGAAAACATCGGTTACATTTCCCGTCCAGAAGTAAGCACCCCTGAAAATGAAAATATTATCAATAGTAGATGCTTACGGACCCGAATATAAATAGGGCCAATAAGCCCAATAATCCATAAACTCGTGTATAAAACATCATCTAAAGACTCAAGTATAAACACGATATGTGTTTATCTGTTCACCCAAGCGTAATAGAAAACGATATTATTTATTTACATGATTGAATGTAAGTCGTTTGAGACCATTTCTCGTCTATCATGGCTGCCATTTTTAATCAACCCTTGTATTAACTGCCCTGTCAGCAGGATTTAAAATACACCGACTGTAACTTTGGCAAAAACTTCAAAAATAGGCCACCTACTTGATAGATGCTTACGGTATCCAACGTAAACGCAACCAATATTTACCTATAGACTCAAGTATAAACACGGTCAGTGTTTACGTGCAGAGTCAATTATAAACACGTCCTCAGGTATAGACCCAAGTGAAAATACGACCAGTGTTTGCCTAAAGATTCAAGTATAAACTTGATCCATTTTTACAACTAGTCGCAAGAATAAACACGACCAGTGTTTAGCAATAGCAACAATTATAAACATGAATTATAAACATTAACTATAATCTAAAAAATAAACCCACTATTTATCTACAGATTGAAGTATAATCAAACAAATTACAGATTATATGATCGAACGTAACTCGTTTGCACAATTTCCAGTGTATGACCTTTCCTACCCAATCGTGTTTGTTTTTATATTTCATTTGCATAGAAGCTCGAAACAGAGTCTTTGCACAGTTTCCAGTTTATGAATCTTCCTACCCAGTCGTGATTTTTTTATATGTTCCATTCGAGCCTATTTTCTGTAGTGATAATTGGAACGAAAATATTCTTCCACCTGATCGCAAACGGCAGCGTATATGTTCCGCGTGCAAGGCTTATCTTTTTGACCGGAAAAAGAAACATGGCCGCCCCCAGCAAGCTAGTATTGCGAATGGTCACGTATCCTCACGCGCACAGTCTCGTAAAGCCACGAGAAGTGGATTCACGCATGCAAATGAAGGAAGGCAGAAAAGGAGATAAAAAAAACGCTGAACGCCGGCGTCTGGGCAGTTAGAAAAATGGAGTCTCTTTTGGAACGTGGAAGGCGAATCGTGTAAAGGAGAAAGCAGAGGCGCAGGAGAAGACTTTTGAGAAAATTGAAGGAGTTTATCAGTCGTTGCGGTTTTACACCAGGCGTATCAAGAAAATTTCGTGTTTCGTTAGACATCACGGATTGCAACAACAACTACATTTTCTGTATTATCTAAAATGTTGACTGATGACACATTTTTTAATTTTTTTTTTTATAGAGGCTAAATTTAACTTATTTTCTGGGTTTCGTCTATTTCCACTATTTTGTAATTAGTCCCGGTACATTTATTCTGATGGGATATGTTTCTCTTTTGAAATGCTCTCTGCGTAACCATGTCCATTTATGCTCGTCTGCAACAGTGTCTATCTTCCTTTTAAATTGTCCATGGAAGATTTTATTTTCTTATTTTCATTCCCGCGTTATTTATTGCTTTGGGCCGTTTTCGCTCAGTGCTTCTGTTTTATGAGGCAATACCAAAGTGGGGAAACATGAAAATAGCCAACACATCCAGTGATGGTCACACACGAATATGAGTCAAATTATTCAATTACTCGTAACTATAAAATGTTTTTTTTTTTTTTTAGTTTTTTGCGTTTATATAAAATTACACCTCGTACACCCACGCTCATATATCAACCTAGAATGACAAAGGTAAGGAGCAAAGGAAGCCATCGAGAAAGGGAAAGGAAGAAGATATATATAGAGAGAGAGAAAGGAGAGGAGAAGAAGAAAGGGGAGAGAGAAAGAGCTAACTGATTAGAAAACGAAAGAGCTAATAGGGTAGAGAGGTAGGGGGAGTAAAATAATAACATCACAAGTCACAATAAAAGAAGCTATAATTATTGAACCTACATACAATGGGCATATTGACCGATCTAATTATTTCCTTCTAATTATTGACTGCCTATGAATACACAAGCTCTGGACAAGAGGTATAAGCGAAAGAAATAAGCAGTTTTGGCAAGTGCTTTTTGAATTGAGTGTTCTTTTCTTTATGTAGAAAATATGAAAAAAAAACGGTGATTTTCTTAGCTTCTTTTTCTTCTATGTGCCCTTTCTGTTCTAGAAGTTGCTGATCACGGCCCTCCACGATTTCCTCTTCTTTTAATAACTTCTGTCTTTTTGAAATCTCTCCCAATACCCTGCTGCGCCATCTATTCGCACAAGCACGCCATCTAGGATGTGCATTGCTTCCCTCGTGGCTCTCTTACCTTCAATCTGTCTTGGGAGTATCAAATTTTCCAACCCTTTTTTTCCTCATTATGTGCCCCAGAAATGTTAACTCTCTCTTCCTGTTAAGTATGTGTCCTTTCTGTTGCCATTGTCTCTAGAACATCGTCGTCGCTCACACGTTCCGTCCAGGTTATGCTGTAGAACCACATTTCTATTGCTTCAAATTTCTTCTTAATCTCCAAGTAGATTGTCCAGGATCGATTAACTTTTTCTTTGTTTCTAACAATAGGCTGTTGTGTGGACAAATTGATTTAATTTCTAAAAAACCTTTGGTCTGAAGAGATGAATATTTAAATATATTCATGAACTAAATTATAAGCCAAATAGATTTTTAAGAATTGTCTTTACTTATTATTATTATATTGCTATGTTACTTACATTGAGTTTTCTTTGAATTAATTTCCTCCTTGGAATTATCTCTAATTGGTATTTATATATATATATATATATATATATATATATATATATATATATATATATATATATATCGGCCTGACGATTGCGTCTAGCATGAAACAGCCTTTCGCCTCTGAGCGTTGACTTCAATGTTCACTTTATATATATATATATATATATATATATATATATATATATATATATATATATATATATATATTTCATGTTATGAAATGAATTATTATATGGATTTTTATAAACAGAAAATATATTAAATAATTGTCTTAAAATCCATTTCATATTATGCTGTCATTGTTTACGTTAAGATATGTTTCGTAAAGAGAAATGATCGAACGAGAATATATATATATATGTATATATGTGTGTGTGTCTGTGTAACTTAGTGATATGAATTATTTTTAGGCGAAAGATGGGAAAGTGTTTATTAGTATTCCTTCTAATTCATTCTATTCATAGCCCTTCTTAGTAAAACATATTCCTTACTTTTTAGGTTATCGTTTTTTAAATCGAAGTTATGGCCTGTTATATATATATATATATATATATATATATATATATATATATATAAGTAAGGAACATGCTTTACTACGAAGAGAATATCTGGAAAGGATACTAATAAACACTTTCCCATCTATAAACACAAGCCAAAAAACCTTTTACAAGTTGCCACCTTTCATAAAACCGGTAATTAAAGAATCTAAGATCCACAAATCTCCGGCCGATATAACCTTCCACTTCTACACCAAACACCTCCCGACCACCTGGAAATATGATACACAAACATGGCTGCATCTCATTACCATCTCAGCACCAACTTCAAAAATCATACCCATGTACATTAACAGACCGACAAAAATCGCCGCTAGAATCCAAACGTGCGCGCGCGCGCACACACACACATTAACACCAGAATAGAAAGACACGTGATGTTTAACTGACCAATGAAAAACAAACAATACAGAAGTAAAAGCACCGGAACTTTTTCTTTCATAATTAATTTCTAAAAAAATTCTGATGAAGCTTGAATAAAAGGAGAATATGTTAAATTTATAAACCTTTCCTATTTGTTCGTTATCCTATCATTGTGTAGGATTCTAATCAATATTTGATTCCAATTCACAGACACACACACAGATATATATAT
>CAHIKZ030000623.1:682500-697500 GCA_903632075.3 Acanthosepion pharaonis
ACAGACTGAAATAGATAGATATAGTTATAAACAGACTGAAATAGATAGTTATAAAGAGACTGAGATAGATAGATAGATAGATAGATAGATAGATAGATAATGAGAATACTGCCATAGATAGATAGATAGATAGATAGATAGATAGATAGATAGATATAAACAGACTGAAATAGATAGATATATAGTTATAAACAGACTGAAATAGATAGATAGTTATAAACAGACTGAGATAGATAGATAGATAGATAGATAGATAGATAGATAGATAGATAGATAGATAATGAGAATACTGCCATAGATAGATAGATAGATAGATAGATAGATAGATAGATAGATATATAAACAGACTGAAATAGATAGATATATAGTTATAAACAGACTGAAATAGATAGATAGTTATAAACAGACTGAGATAGATAGATAGATAGATAGATAGATAGATAGATAGATAGATAGATAGATAGATAGATAGAATACTACCATAGATAGATAGATAGATAGATAGATAGATATAAACAGACTGAAATAGATAGATATATAGTTATAAACAGACTGAAATAGATAGATAGTTATAAACAGACTGAGATAGATAGATAGATAGATAGATAGATAAATATAAACAGACTGAAGTAGATAGATAGATAGATAGATAGATAGATAGATAGATAGATAGATAGATATAAACAGACTGAAGTAGATAGATAGATAGATATAAACAGACTGAAATAGATAGATAGATAGATAGATATTAGTATTAGCACCGAATTCAAGTCTCCCAGAAATTACTCTCCTCATCGTTGTGAGATAAATTGCTTTGTTTTTTTCCCTAATGAGTGGAGTAAGTCGGAAGATAAGTTTTGTAACTTTTATCATTATATGATATATATGTGTGTGTGCGTGTGTACGTACATAGATAGATAGATGTGTGTGTGTGTATGCGCACGCGCGTGTGTTTATGTATCAGATATGTTTAAATTAGCAGTTTTACTTTTTAAATTTTTGTAGCTCATATTAATGTCTAAGAGAGGGTGTCGAAATTTAATCGATCCAACTGATTTCACCAGTATTTTAACAACTGATTTGGGGGCAGGAAACTTTTCGGCCACGCCTTGTTATTCTGACTTCTGTATTTTGGTTGGTTATCAAGTGGGTCTTCCTTCCAAGCCGTTGCCTCAGCATAGAACAACAGCTGACAATATCTCTAAACGAAAGACAAACAAACAAAAAAAAAAAAAAAAAGAAAAAAAGAATTTTCACTCATATCTCGATGCATATGTGCCCTGAGAACTCACACCAAGATTTTCAAGGCTAAAATTAGAGCGGGATATATGAGAAACGGCTAATTATTTGATCACTTACGTGGCTAAAGAGTCAGTGAAAATTTTGTATTGATTCAAGAGGCTCTTGCCTATACAACAAAACTAAAGAATCAGTTTCATCCACTTGGCCTCATGAAGTTTGAATCAATAGTTGACGGTTGAAGTCGGCTTGCTTCTTTTATCCCTGTCGATCAACGTTGAGAAAACGTACAAATTCTTAGTGTCTGGGCTGGTGACCTAGCTCGTATAATTCATGGGTCAATCGATAAAAGGGTGGGGGTAGATGAGCGATTGTATTTATTTTTTGTTTGTTTATATAAACTTGGTAGCCAGACATCAAATTTCAAATATGGAGAAGTGAAAAGGAGAAAATCGAGAACGGATATAATTAGCCCGAGATACAATGGTGGCCACAGATGGCGCAGCTTATATACACTATTTATATTCGAACTATTGTCGCTATCTTAGTTGTTATCGCAAAGTCTCGGTAGTCCTACTCCCCGGCCTTCATCAGGCGTATCTTGATCTGTGAGTAACCTACAGGGAATTCCAAACTGAACCCTTTATTTAATCGATACTAGACTGTTCTCGTTTCTCTGCCTATGTCTAAAGAAACGCTGCCTGGTCCTTACATTTAGTAATAGTTACTGCTCGCCCCTTTGCACCTAAGTACATACTGCCCGGTCCAGGGTTTGAACTTACAATTACTATGTCCTATAGCCTCGTGAATTAAGGCGTTGTGATTAACGAGGGACCTTTAATGACAATGGCAGGAAAAAATCAGATAATTTGAATATCTAGGATATATAATGAGGAAAGAGTGGTTGGAGAGTTTGACACTCACAAGAGTTACTAATAGCAGTAGAAAAAGACGAAAAACAGCGAGTAACCTTCCAAGCAATCTTGTGTAAATGAATAGCCGAACAGGGACTGCGAGGAATATTAAGATAACAAACATTGCTTAGAGCAATATAAAAGAAATTGTGGAGAGATATGATCATTCACTTCTTGAAAGGACAAATGGAGTCGGTGAGTAATCTTCCAAACAATCTTGTGTAAATGGATGGCCGAACAGGGACTGGGTGGAATAATAAGATAACAAACATTGCTTAGAGGAATAAAGAAGTTCTGAAGAGCTATAGCAAAGGGACAGACATAGCTTAGCGGATGCAAATGTAGGTATACAGTAAAAAAAATAAAACATGCGCATAAATCGTATTGTAGTGCTACTATAACAATACTGCTAATACACTGTACATTCCCCATATATATATATATATATATATATATATATATGGGATATCCTCTTTTATGTACCGAGTGTAAAGCCAAAATTGTCCAAATTGTATTACAGCATAATTGTCCATCCCACAAAATGTTTAATATCTAAAGAAAATCCCCAGTGAATTGAGTTTCTTTTTTATAGGTTTTCAGATAGGATGTTTAGCCATCTTGTCGTAAGAATCACTGAAAAAACATTTGAGTTATTCAGCTAAAAAGAGAACAGGTTAAAATCGTTTTGTGTCAGCCTCATTGTCTTCACAAATGAACAATGGTGCGAGGAAAGAAGATGATTGAGGCCTTTAGTAATGGTAACAACATTCATACTCCGGCTTACATCTTTAAAGTCCATTCAAGAACCATCAAGCAAACGGTGTATAAGTTTAAAAAAGAGAGAACAATAGATAGGAAAATTTGATCAGAAGTTGCAACAAGAAGAGGGATCATCATTTCAACTTAGAGCTAAAACATCAATTGGAAAAGATCCAACTCAATCCAAAAGCCATTTGGCACGAGCTTTTTAGAGACGAGTCCAATGAGCAGTGAAAAAAGTCTTGAAAATGAAATTGTACGTGAAACCTGTTACTCCAGTACAGAAAGTTAGAAAGTTTGAGAGGACGAAGATCATCTTGATTAAGTTGAAAATTATCCTGTAATAATATACATACATATATTTTTATGTAATTTCAATTCTTCATGTGCTTCCGATCCTTAGCTATGATTAATTAATGATGAACATATCATTTCCATTAATGATCGATTTCATCATGATTCTTCTGTGAAGCTTGGAGAGCAATTATACATTATTATTTTTCAAAGTAGAGTTCAATAGTCTTATAAAAACCTCGGAGAATTCCAGTAAGATATCTTTAATCATTTCTAAGATACAACAGTTCAATGCTTAATCTAACAAATGGAGAATTTTGCTTTTATATGATTTGAACAATTTTGTTGTTACATCCCGTATTTTTGTCTTTGAAAAGAGTTCTTCAGACTAATATATTCTTATCGATGGAGGGAAAATAAGAAAAGAAATAAAACAAATGTCGGTTACAATTGTACATCGAGAAACACTGAAGATACAATGGAACTTTACGTTAAATGGAAAAATTATTTGCGACCGATATACCTAGATTCCTAACCTAGTCAACCTCATTCAACTTTCGATCGTTTTTATTCCGATAAATATATATAGCTACTCCTCGCTTAACGACATGCCGCTAAAAGATTTTGTTGCTAAGTGAGAAACTGTAAACATTACACGCGATTAAGTTTTTGTCACATCTGCACCATCGGTAATAATTCGAATTTAATTCGAAATGTTTATACAGTACAGTAGTATATGAGTGGGGACACATATACATATATCTGTGCGTATAGGTATATATAAATAGATGTATGTATGAAAATGTGTGTACAAGTATGCATATAAAAAGCAATGATGTGTAAAAAGGCGTGGGTTTATGCATGTATACACAGGTATACATCGATGGGCATGTATATGTGTATATGTATAAACAGATAAGCAAAAAAAGGAAGAGCTCTAATATATATGGCCGAGTGGATATATGTGTGTAAAAGGATATACAGGGGGGAAATAAATATTCGTACACTTGAAAAATTGTATTTTTATAAATGTAAAAGCCTTAAATAAAACAAATCTCGGCACATTTTATGTATAAAGACATATACTATTAAAAAATAATAATAAACTTAATTCATTCTAATTCTAACAGAAATTAATGCATTTTTTAAATTATAACTGGTGAAAAAAAGTATTGGTACAAATCAATTATTAGAATAAAATAATCAATTAATTATGAAAAAAAGTATATTCTAGAATGTTCCAGGAATGTTATCAGTAATTATAGTTAACGCTATTAGCCATTATCAGAGCATTCTGCAATTTCTAGTCTTACGAGAAGGTTCTAATAATGCCTAAAGGTAAAGAATTGACTATTTCACAAAAAAAACAACACATTTTGTCTCTTTGGAAAGATGGGAAAAATTACAGAACGATTTCTAACAACCTGAATATTCCTTTTATTACAATTGCTTCATTCATTGCAAGGTTTAAAACTCGTAACAGCGTCGAAAACCAAAGACGAACAGGTGCTCCGAGTAAGATTTCTCTAAGATCAGCAAGGATATTAGGACGCCAGATCCAACAAAATCCACAGATTACCCGAGAAGAGCTGCAGGGATATCTGCGTGCATTAGGAATTAAAGTAACCAAGCGTACAATAAGTAATGGACTACACAAAAACAGTCTGGAATCACGCATCCCAAGGAAGACTCCACTCCTCTTGAAACGACACAGAGATGCTAGGCTAAAATTCGTTAGAGAGCATAAGGACAAAGAATATTCGTTTTGGGAAAAAGTACTATGGACAGATGAAACTAAAATAGAGTTGTTTGGTCATAATTATGGAAATCATGTATGGAGGAAGGACGGTGAAGCCTACTTACCAAAGAACATGTTGCCAACTGTAAAGTTTGGTGGTGGCAGTATCATGATCTGGGGCTTTTTTTCTGCAAAAGGTGTTGGCAGAATATCATAATAGATGGCAAGATGAATACCGAAAGTTACAAGAAAATCTTGCAAGACAATTTAATGTGTTCTGTTGAGAGACTTTGGCTACCTTCTGATTGAGTTTGCCAACTGGATAATGATCCTAAGCATGCCACTAGATCTACAAGGAAATGGTTAGCTGAAAGTAACGTTGATGTCTTGCAATGGCCAAGTCAGTCCCCAGACTTGAACCCAATCGAGAATTTATGAGGATATTTGAAAATTCAAATTGGGAACAAAGCGCCAACAAATATCAAGAATTTGAAGACAATATGCCAAGAAGAATGGGACAAAATACCACTCTATGTGTGCAAATCAATAGTTTAGACGTACAGGAATAGACTGGTAGCTGTTGAACTCAATAAAGGATATTCCACAAAGTATTAAATTAAGTTAATATGCATTTTTTGTTTTGGACGAATACTTTTTTCATCAGATAAATGAAAAAAATGCATTAATTTCTGTTAGAATAAGAATTAAGTTTATTACTATTTTTTAATAAAATGTATCTTTACACATAAAATGTATCAAAATTTGTTTTAGTTAAGGCTTTTACATTTATAAAAATACAATTTTTCATGTGTACAAATAATTATTTCCCCAACTGTATGTGTGTGTGTGTGTGTATATATATATATATATACACACACACACACACACACACACACACACACAGGGTGCGATGGATAAATTGTCGTTTGATTAAAATCGCTATTGACTTAAACCACAGCTTCCAGGTGACTTCGCAATCTCCTTCTGGATGGTCTCCTTGTTTAGGTTGGTGAATGCTGCCATAATCCTTGCCTTCAGTTCATCTTTGCTGTTACAAAGAATTCTGTTGGTGTCTAGCTCAACTGCGCCCCACACATAATAATCAAGAGGGTTGCAGTTTAGAGTGTTAGGTGGCCAGATGTAAGGGGCTATGTGGTCGCAAAAATTGTCTGACATCTATGACTGGGTACTCCTGCTTGTGTAGAAAGGTGCAGAATCCTGTTGCCACACATAGGGTTTCCCAGCAGCCACACTCTTGACCCAGGGCAGCACTTGATGTAAGCCTCCATATTGAGTCGGGGGCTCTGTGGGAAGATGAACTGAAGCATAACGTCGACATCACTAGCGATCATTTCAAACACCTTCGTAATCACCATTAAACTCATCCAACTCTTTCCGATTCCTCTGCATTATCCTCAGATTGACACCCAAACACTCAAATGCTTGCATTGGAGCTTCCGGCGCAAATGCCAAGTTGTACAACATGCCATTTCCAAATTTCTGGTGAGGTTTATTGGGGCATGGTACTCTTTTCTCAGAGACAGTGCCCAACTGACCCTACGATAATCTGCAGTCGACAAAATCAAAAACAAACAACGCGCATGCGCAAAATTTAAAATATAAATTGGAGAAAATACACTCAACGTATCCTGTATACGTATATGTACGTAATGAAGACAAATCAATGCCTAGATGATAGATCGATAATACAACTGGTACAAAGTAAGACGTGAAATAATAATTGATGCACATAGGACTTGAAGGATATGGAAACATGGATAGTTTGCGATAATATATTACGATGGATTAAGTAGGTAAAAATTGCTGCTCACCTAAAGATGTGTTCAGCTCTTCACAGAAAAAGTATAACAGTGTTTCTCCATTTGTTGTAATATACACATGACCAGAATAAAGAATGTTAGTCCCAACTGAATATAAAACTCGTCAGGATGAAGTGGGACAATATCTACTCTGGAAAATATGCAACTTTTACAGGAAGGAAATTGCAAGATACAGGAATGAGCAACATCCAGACGCAGAGAAAGCAATTTTATGAGACTTTACAATGCACACAAACAGAACCAGCAAAGTTAATCGCCCAGACATCCTGATCAAAGACCACAAAAAGCATAATGTACTTTCTTATTGACATGGTAGTCGCTGTAGATCGTAATCTGTCTTTGAAGATCTTTAACAAACTATCAGAATATAAGAATCTTGAAGTAGTATTCTCAAAGCACATTAGGACGTCAATAATTCTAGTTGTAGTTCCAGGCCTCGGATTGACTGGAAAAGGTTCCGATATACTCATTGAAAGGATTCCTGGTAGCCTATGCCTTAAAGAAATACAAAAAAACTTGTATTCACAAGTGCAGCTCACACATTATAAAAAAGTGTTGTAGCATACCTACGGACGATAATGGGTATGTCCTCATTCACATAAATACAGTAGTAAATACTGTATGTTGGTCTACAGTCGGAGATTCATTATGGAATTCACTTGACTCACTTCTAGCTGTTAACTGCTTCTTCTACGCGCCACTAGCGAATCTTGTATGTGTTGTTCGTGTCCTAAGTATTATCGTTCATTACCGACATTCGTTTGATTATTGTGTTCAGTAAGGTTACAACAAAAAGCTTTAATATGTAAAATGCATAGGATTTTATTTTACCAAAAATCGAACTCGGACCGTTTCTATATGACGCAAGCGTCATATACATTAGACTAACGGGTCTTGGTGGCGAAGAGGTAACACACTAGACTCAATATAGCGCCTGTTCTTCACAAATTCCGTTGTGGGGCTCATCCAAATCTACTAATACTAACGGACTGTGCCTCCATGAGTCACGTCTTCTGTCCCCAAGCCGCTCCATCTAGAGCATTAGAAGCCGGTTCAAGCAAGGATACAGACACACACACACACACACACACACACACACACACACACACACACACATATATATATATATATATATATATATATTATTAGAGGATTTGAATAATCATAATTATAATTCATCAAGTATAGAAGAATATTCAACAGTATGCAAAAAGCACTGGACGGCTGTTTCGTCCTATTTTGGGAATCATCAGCAGTGTGTATCCACTACCGAGATACGAACCCGGATTCTTCTCAACTCGATAAAATAGCCGCCCATTGCTTTCTGCATTCTGTAAAGGATTCTTCTAGACTCGATGAATTGCTTAATTATATATATATATATATATATATATATATATATATATATATATATATATGTGTGTGTGTGTGTGTGTGTGTGTGTGTGAAAAATATATAGAAAATAGGAAAAACTCGTTAGGTAAATAATCCAAAGTTCTTTCGTATTTCGTTATTATTTTTAGAAAATAGTTCTCGATACAAAAGTAGAGCATAAATATAATTATTTATTTAAAAATATGATTCCTACACGTTACATAAGAGTTCTCATGTTTCAAAACAAGAGCCGAAAACTTCAATATAATTATTTGAATTAAACTGAATTAAAGTACTAAGCTCTGTTCCATCTTCAAGCGAATTTTTTTTTGGAATAACTTATTTCTGAGGTTTACGCGTTTCATAAGCATATTCATTATTGAAATTAAAATTACTATGGTAACGGCTAGAGCAATTGTTTAAAGAAATGGGGCGTAAGGTATTAATAATTTGTATCAATATCTCAGTTACATTCACAGACGTCAAGTCAGGTTAAGGTTGCGGTGTCTAAATTTAAAGCGGAAGATGACATCGTCTAGTCTGGTTAAGTGTCTATGGAGATTTATTTATTTTTTTATTTTATTCTTTATTTTTTTTCTGAAAGGGTTTTGTGTATATAAAAACTGTCGTAAATCGCTAACATTTGTTTTTTGACGACTTCATAAAAGGTTAACTTTTTTGTAGGGCATTTAAACCATTTATTAGGACTATGGATTTTAAAAATTATTTTATTGTTTGTTTGTTTTTATGCTAATTATTCAATTTTCGGCAAAATACCGTTAACTCCTTTCTATTGTTTTTGTTTTTTTTATAGGTATTTTTTAATGTGTAGGCATGAAGGGCAACTTTTATAACGCAGCCCTAAAAAAATGCTAGCATCAATTATAAAAAAATATTAACCAGAAAAAAAAACAAAACAAAACAGAAAAAAAAACAGGAAAAAAAAAATCATTTGGTATACCCCTCCGTTCAACCAAATGGTTAGTATTAAACTAGACAGAAAAGCTTTAATTGAAAAAAACACTTTCCTACCATTAGTAGACTTAGTAACATATTTAATAAAACACCCTAAAATTATGTTACAGCTACTGAAAATTGTATAATAAAAAAAAAATTTGAACACACCCCATGCTTGAATAGTATTAATAAAAACCCTACACTTAAATTAGACAAAAAATAGTGAAAAATTATGTGATTTAGAAACCCAGAAGACTGCCCATTGGAAAATAGATGCCGCGTTAAATCTGTGTTATACCAATATATGATAATACTAATATGATATACATTGGATACGAAGAATGAATTTAAAAACCAGATATAGTGCTCTTTCCACAATATAAATAAAAGAAATCAGACATCTCTATCTAAATATTTTTTGACATTTAAAAAGAAATGAATAAAACACCAAAAGTAAAATGGAAAATTATAAACAAAACTAGAACTTGTAAAACTTGGGATGAATGCTCTTTATGCCTACATGAAAAACTACACATTATTAAGTTTCTAAATAATAAAAATCTATAAACAAACAGGAGTTAAGGACATCATCAAATTTTGGATTGAATAATTAGCATAAAAACAAACAAACAATAAATTTTTAAATTCCATAGTCCTAATAAATGGTTTAAATGCC
Organism: Acanthosepion pharaonis; assembly: GCA_903632075.3. NCBI lineage: Eukaryota > Metazoa > Mollusca > Cephalopoda > Sepiida > Sepiidae > Acanthosepion > Acanthosepion pharaonis. The sequence continues at coordinate 692,293 of CAHIKZ030000623.1, forward strand.
TACAAAAAAAGTTAACCCTTTATGAAGTCGTCAAAAAACAAATGTTAGCGATTTACGACAGTTTTTTATACACAGAACCCTTAGAAAAAAAAAAAATAAAATAAAAAAAAATAAATCTCCATAGACACTTAACCAGACTAGACGATGTCATCTTCATCTAAAATTTAGACACCGCAACTTAACCTGACTTGACGTCTGTGAATGTAACTTGTAAACCTCAGTTACCATTGTAATTTTAATTTCAATAATGAATATGCTTATGAAACGCGTAAACAAGAAATTTTTATTCCAAAAACATTTCGCTTGAAAGATGGAACTATATATTTAATTCAATTTATTCAAATAATTTAAAATGCTCTTGTTTTGAAACATGAGAACTCTTATGTAGCGTGTTGGAATCATATTTTTAAATAAATAATTATATATATATATATATCAGTGTATGTATGTATGAATATGCATAGATGTATTATACAAACATAGTTGCCATTTACATCCTAAAAATAAAAACGCGTCATCTCAATACTGAGCACTTGTCCCCCAGAAATATATCAAAATTTAAACAATTTTTGTCCATACGTTAAGAGACTATATATTTATATTTACATTTTAAAACGGTCAGTTTTCAGTCATCGCATGATTACTGCCATTTACATAAACTCTAAAAAAATAACTATTATTAGTAGTATAATTATAACTCATTACCGGAACTGAAGAATATATATATATATATATATATATATATATATATATATATATATATATATATATATATATATATATATATATATATATATATATATATATATATATATATATATATATATATATATGTATATATATATATATATATATATATATATTGTGTGTGTGTGTGTGTGTGATTTTTAATTTTAAAGCCGATCTACTGATTAACGGATAACGCGAGACTTGAATATTTAATTATTTAAAATTTCATTTTATTTCTCAAAATCTGACCACTTGCTCTCACCCTGTCTATAATGTTGACCGACTAAGCCCAATATGTGGATCTTCCTTCTAAGTGCTGTGATGTTCACGAGATAGCCCGGCTACCCTTTAGTGTAGTTGTTTATATGTCTTCCACGCTTCCAAAACCGGATGGAACTGTTGGACCCCACCTGTCCTGGCATCTAGCAGCAGTGAGTTCAACTCAGGTCGACACGATGATGTAACTGGCTTCACAGATTGTTTGATGTTGACATAGAATGTAATGATTATTCTGGTACCATACTACACATTTTGAAAATATGCTTATCATGATATGTTTAACTAATAATCCTGTGGCTTCAGAAAGAAATATTCACAAGAGCAAAGTGAATGAAAGCGAAAGTGAAAGTGAATCACGTTAAGAGTCTGGATTTTTTTTTTACTTTCACTTTTAAGTTATTGCAATTAAATTTAACATATTTTTATGGTTTATATGTCGTTCATATTTTCAGTAATAATTTTATAAGGACAGGTAATAAACTGATATAGCCTATCTGTATATTAATCTTAAGCGACTCTTAAAACGTGACACACGAAATTAATTATATCACTTTTTATAAAAACTGCATTTTCCAAGTCAAAATTTTAATCGCAAAGCTTTCAGTGGCACATTGCGTGTGTTTAAACGTCTTTTCTCTTAATATATATTTTTATTTATATCTTGGGATGCCTTGCCAATGAATGCTGAGACATCTTTTGCAAGCTGTTTGCTAGATTCCAGCAATTGATGTAGAATGCACCCTGTTTTACAATGATTAAACCGTTAAAGGTTTTTGAAGTAGGTTTTTATAGTAAAGTCTTGGTAGTTGTTGTTTCTTATTTGCAAGTAAAGGTAACTGGACATTACTTTGCTGTCAAGATTTTCGCGGCTGACAGGTATAAATCACAACCGGGTTGAAGGGGGTTTTCTCTAAATAAGAAGGAAGCAGACGCGTTCACTACTGAAAAGCATATTTCGATTGCCTACCTTGGTAACAACAACAACTACACAGTTTAAAATATGCATAGATGTCTAGGCAAGCATATGCAGCCGGTACTACATAGAATATTCATTCATTATATATATATATATATATATATATATATATATATATGATTCTGACAGGGTATATTTCAGTACATACACATTAGTGCGTACATGTACAGAAACACATCTACACACACACACATATATATATATGTATATATATATAGGCATGTTTCATTGAATCATTTAGACAAGATTTTTCTACTTATTTTCAGTTAGATCCTTCCATATTCACAGACAAGTTTTTGGGCGTCATTAGTAAAGGAATAGAGAAAATTATCGTGTTGATTAATAATTTATAATTCTGAGTACTTTCGACATAGCACAATGACATCCTCAGGTAATGTCTATTTCGAGAGAAATATTGTAGTGTTCATCATTTTCTAAGACAAAATTGTTGTTTCATCTGAAAGTTATATTTTTTACTTATGAAGTGAAAAACGCTGAGTTGAATAATGAGACTTGCTTCAGTGGGGGTAACTATGGTGTTGTCGATATATATATATATATATATATATATATATATATATGCAATTTTATATATATTATTTATATATTATATATGCGCGGTACTTATTGGAAAGCGGTCACTATAAGTGATAGAGCTAATCCATATATATATATATATATATATATATATATATATATATATATATTTGTGTGTGTGTGTGTGTGTGTGTATGTGTATGTTAATGATAATTTCGCTTGTTCATTTAGTTTACGTTATATTAATTGAATCAGATTGCACAATATCGAAATTAGAGAGTTTTGAAATTTACACACTTCAGACATCGAAATCAACACAGCATACGATAAGCACTTTCACGTCTTAAGCGATCATCAGATCATTTTTTCAGGTGACTGAATCTGTTAGTCAACATCCAATGTTCATTTATTTATATTTCTCACTATCTATCTATCTATCTATCTATAATGAGTGTGTGTGTGTGATTCTACAGTAGGCTACTGAGAATACCCTGCGCCGAACATGTGAGTAGAAACGATATTTAGAGAAAATTGAAACCCGAAGGACACTCATATTTAACAAAAAGAGTTGAAAGTTCTAGGGCATGTTATGAGGAAAGACGTCGCGGAAAAATTGATACTCACAGGATAGATTGAGGCCAGATCGGCAGAGGAAAATAACCCATAACCCACCTAACGAGTCTGAACAAGTTTTAGGAGAGATAGCAAAAAGAAAAAGAATACAAAGGACAGGAAATTGTGGAGAGTCATGATCGCCAACGAAGAGATATGAAACCTAGAAGAAGAAGACATTTTCTTGAAGACCTGCAAGCAGTGATGTTGATCTAGTCTTTGATACTACACAAGTCAATTACTTGTCAACCTGATAAATTATTTCCTTTCCCATCGATCGTTCTTCGTCAAAATACCCCAAGTCGTTATGATAAGGGGATTCTTTGATATCCAATTAATATTTCAATGAAGTGTAACTCAGCGAGAGAAAGTGACTCACTAAATGAATATATTTTAATGAGGTGCATATGCCCCCTATTGTACGAATGTAAAATTGGTATGAAATTAGTTATTTATACAAGTTGGCTATCATAGATTTTAAAAATACACGTGGGAAATACGAAGTTATGGAGTCGTAAGATTGTATTTCATCAATCTTTCAAACAATGAAGAAATGATTATCTTTCTTTAAAGCTAGCGTTTGAGATTTTGGTTTAAACGAGGTTGAAAGCGACGACTATAGCCAGTGGTAGGACATGTTATTGACAATAGATAGAGATATGAACAGAATAAAAAGAAACAGGGATAGATAGATAGATAGATAGATAGATAGATAGATAGATAGATAGATAGATAGATAGATATGAACAGACTGATACATAAATAAATACATAGATAAAACTGAACAGTCTGAGATAGATGAATAGATGTTTCATTAAGACATATCTCATTAAATGTTTGATAAGTGTGTAAAACTTGTTTAAATTGCATAATATATATATATATATATATCAAAAAGAGACACATATATACATATAGTTAGAGATATGACCAGACTTTTATAGATAATTGAATGTTTGAGATAAATTGACAGGGAAAGGAAATGGACAAAGTCCGACAATTTATTTATTAAAGAAACAAACAGCAAAAGGCTTTAATATATATATATATATATATATATATATTGAAATTAGATAAATAGGATTATTTAGAGATAGTGATACTTCAAGATTTCTGAGATAGATAATGATGTGTATCTCTGTTTCAATTCCAGATAGATAGAAAATAAAGGTATATCTTTGAATTGGGTTATTTCAGATAGGTAATAATGGTGTCAATTCCAGAAAAATAAGGTGTCAGGTAAAAGTTACTATGGCAACTTTATGTTTAAGGTGAGTAGCATTATTTAGTGCTTAAGTTACTAAGATAACAGTTAAAACAGAAATGTAAAAGAAAGAGAAAATGCAGATATAACGGAAACAGGAATAGGATATAACGGAAACAGGAATAGGATATAACGGAAAATAAGACAAAGAAATATAGATAGATAGATAGATGGATATGAACAGACTGAGATAGAGAGATAAATAGATAGTCATGAATAGTACAGAGATAGATATATAGATAAATAATGAGGTCGACAGGAACAGACTGAGCTAGATAGACAGATACAGAGATAGATAGATAGATTTTTAACATCTTTTCTCATCGTGCTTCTGTTTGGTCTAAAGGTCTTATAATATACAACACATATAATAATTATTATTATTGATTTCTGGCATTTGCACATTTCTTTCTGGGTCCTGCCCAGGGACCTAAGGTTAGAAATGGCGTCATGACACTTTCCACTGACAAAAAAAAAAAAAAATAATAATAATAATTACATAGATAAAGCCCTTCGTAAAGTGTGGGCTGTACTTGTCAGAACAACTTTTTGTATCTCTTTGATGCATGGATTTCCAGGAATCCCTTCAATTAGTCTACTGCAATCTTTTCCAACCAGTCCTAGGGCTCCAACTACAACAGGGGTTGTTGATGTTCCCATATGCCACATTTTCGAGATTTCTATTTCAAAGTCCTTCTATTTTGCTTGTGGTCTTTAATAACAATATCTGGGCGGTTGGCTTTGATTGTTCTGTCAGTGTGTATTGTGTAGTCCCATAGAATTGTAACAGATCCTATCTCCGTAACCGGGT
>CAHIKZ030000623.1:702500-715000 GCA_903632075.3 Acanthosepion pharaonis
CGAGACGGTGTAGTGGTAGGCAAGCTTGTCTCGATAGAAGAATTGCGACTGAGTAGTGAGTTCGATCCTCACTGGCCTTGTGTCACATCTAAGCTATGGTTGGAAAATCACTATACATACTTTCTGCCTACTTGTAGTTGATAGTCCTTTCTTCTTGCTTTTTTTTTTTGCTATCTTGACTACGAGGTCCTATAGATTTCTTTCTGTGCCAGCCACAATCTCAGGGTTATCTGTGTATCTTATATTGTTAAGATGATTTAATAAATCGTGCTAGGGACCTAGGATCCTTATGACAGACTGATTGCACAAGTTGAATATGTCCGGCGAGAAGGCACATCATTGCCGTACGCCCCTTTTCATTTTTGTGTATCTAAATTCATTTTCTATCCGTAATCTGCTGGCTTGCTTTCAGCAAAGGTTCTCTGATCCATATAGATGTCCAAAACAAGAACTAAACGTAGCTTAATACAGCAAAATATTAAATGTAATAAAGAAATACTATTTTACGCTATTTTTCGATGTGAGTGGGGTTTTTCTGCATGCTTAGAAAATCAGCAGTTGCAATGTTGGCTCTTTATGAGCTCGAAAATCGACTTCAAGCATTGACCGGAAATCGACAGTTAAATGAATATGTCTGTAATCTAATTATGAAAAAAAAAAAAAAAAAAAAAAAAAAACAAATTTAAATCTTAAGAACTCAGAGGAAACGTATGATTCTTCTAACTATCGGTCTATTAGCCTTCTACCTCCTTTTGGCAAAGTGATAGATGCTCTAATCAACTCTTTATTAATTAAGCATCTTACGCCGGAGGTTCATCTTTCAGATAATCGATATGGCTTTCACTTCTCTAGGTCAACTGTCAATGAGTCTACCAAGCTTTAGATCAGAATAGTAAAGCTCGAGCAGTTGGTTACCTCGCAGGAATTTGACAGGGTGTATCATAGCGGTCTTCTTCACAAGTTGAAAGGTTATGGTATTGCTGGTCGAATTTTTGAATTGAAACAATCTTTCGTATCAAATCGCAAAATGAATATTATCTTGAATGGCCACTCTTCTTGATAATTTTACATTAATGTAGGCGCCACCTCCCGGGCTCTAGTCTTAGACAGACCTTGTTCCTAATTTTCGACAAAGACCTGCCTTAATAGTCGGTTTGATAATATCAAATTGACAGCGGTTCTAAAATTATGACCTACATTCTATTGTTAACTGCGGCAAGAACTGGCTTATTAAGATTAATGGCATCAAAACGAAAGTGTTCTCTATTAATCGTCTGAGAGAACCTTTTTTTTTGCCTTACATCAGCATGGCTGACGTTAACCGCCAGAAAAAAAGACTCGTAGCATCTTCTCGGACTAACGTCTTCCGCTGACATCAAGTTTAAAGATTATATTGAATCAATTGCTAGTTCTGTTGCTTGGAAAGTTTGTTAAATGTGCCATGCTAGACAATTTTTCTCATCCGAATCTATCTTACATATTTCTGTCTACCATTTCTGTCTACTATTCGCCCATGCTTTGAATATTGTTGCGACATATGGTCTGATATAACTGCTACATATTTAGAGATCTTTGATAAAATCCAAAGAAGAATCTACAATGTTATTGATACTAAGATGGCATATCGGCTTCAGTCATTTCGTACCATCGTAATGTAGCTTCCCTGCATATTTTCTATAAATACGTTCATGGTAATTATTTGGATGATCTTTCCTCTTTGATACCTAGACGCGATAGAATTTAAGCGCAAGCTCTCATCATTTGACTGTTGAAAAGGCTAGACGTAACCGTAAGTTCTATGTTAACAGTTTCCTCTTCCGCACTTCTTGTGTGTGGAACTCTCTTCGAGCCTCTTGCATCCCAATCAAGTTTGTTCTTCGAAAATTTAAATGCAATTTTAGTAGTTATCACCTGTCTTCTTAAATCTTTTTCTTTTATTGTTCTCGCTCCTTGATATTGCTTTTCTTTTTGTTATATTCTTTCACACTCAGTAACCTCCTTCTTTGTCTTAGTAGTTTTATTGCATTGCTTAGGGTGAAATGATTCATATATATGCTAATGATGAATCTTATTGTTTCACCTCGTCGGTAAAAATATCATCAATGAATCAAGATGTCTGAAGAAAATTTTGTCTTCAAGCTAAAATATAAAACTAACTTTCATTTGAAATTATACTCATTGGCAGTATGAACAAAACTTATAATTGGTAGGAGAAATTCTGCAATTATTTTCAATAAAAAAATGTTCACAAAATATCTTTTTTATTCGAAATAATTTTTAAGAATTTATAAAATATATGAAATGACTTTACAATTTCTTTGGAGTAAACCTCTTATTCGTCGCATAATAATTTCGTTCTGAGACTGGTTAATATTTGAAAATTTTGAAAAATTATTATTATTCATCGGCTTGGAAATATATACTGTCTCGTTTGATTTGATTTTTCCATCAGACTTTTTGCAAAGATAAAATGACAATTACATTTTATGCTTCTACGATTAACGCGTGAACACTTCTATCTGGTTACCGCCTTTTATTCAAAAATAGATATACGCCAAGCAAATAATGCGAAAACAGCACACATATTGTTAGGTACAGTACATATAAAATATAAGTACTTTTCTTTTCTCCATATATATATATATATATATATATATATATATATATATATATATATATATATATATGTGTGTGTGTGTGTGTATGTATGTTTAGACAGAGAGAGAGAGATATGATAGTGATAATAAAATTAAATATTCACGCATTGTATACTTTTAATACTATTAATGGTCTATGTATGTAAAACCTAATTTGCCTTAAAACGTTTTCTTACAGAATTATTCTTGAACAGACATAATTTTTATTCTTTGTTGATATCATATTCATATATATATATATATATATATATATATATATATATATATATATATATATATCAGTGCTTAACAGAATAACAAGATGAAAATGAAACAAATATATATATATATATATATATATCAGTGCTTAACCGAATAACAAGATGAAAAATGAAACAAAATATATATATATATATATATATATATATCAGTGCTTTAACCGAATAACAAGATGAAAATGAAACAAATATATATATATATATATATATATATATATATATATATATATAGATAGATATTATGGTCTTTTATAAACAAAGATTACTACTTCGTTTTACTTTTGTATATATTTTATACTGTCGTATATATATATATATATATATATATATATATATATATATATATATATATATATATATATATATACCTTTGGTTTTTTCAAAAGATTATTACTAAATTCCTTACTGAAAACGGTAAATGGGAATAGAAAGGGAGTTAATAATAAAGTCGTTCGCTGTGTGGCATTGATTAAAACTTGAAATAAAATTTATGTTGCGTGTTCCACATGAAAACAATAAAAGAGTATTTCTTTGTTTCCATTTAACGAGCCAGTTGATAGTAACAGCAATAAACAAAAATATTGATCATTTTTTTCTAAATAGATGGAAACAAATATAGCTGTCATTGAAAAAAATATTTTCTTTCAGCATATCTTCCTTTATCAATATATATATATGGTAAAGGCAACAAATCTGTTGGTATATAATCCAAGTGGATCCTAGTAATGTAAAACTGATCCACATAAAAAGCTCAATCTATTTATTATTACTGAGAAAATAATAAACAATCCATTCCTAAATCATAGGTGATGTAGGATTTTATTGTTTATATATACATACATATATATATTTTTAAAGATATTTTTTATGTTTATACGTTCTTTTTATAAAAAAATGTCTCCAAAATAATTGTCGGACTTTGTCAATATATATATATATATATATATATATACATAAATATATATATATATATATATATATATATATATATATATATATATATATATATATATATATATATATATATATATATATCCTGCGCTTTGGTGATTTCAATGATTTGAATATAATGTTAAAGAACCAGCCACGTTCATATATCATAGCATTATTTACGATAAATTACGTCACAAAGATCTCTTGTAAATGCTTAGAAACCTTGATATTTTGGAAAGGATATTAGAATTATGAAGAATCTATATTGGGAGCAGACCACCTCAACACGGATACAAAATGAGATCAGTAGATATACAAAAATAGAATGGGGGTGTAAGACAAGGATGTGTCTTCTCGCCGAACTTTTTTTACAGAAAGACAATACTGAGAGAATTTTAAGTCCAACCAGGATTCATTGTTGGTGGCTACAATCTTAACACAAGATATACAGATGAAACTGTTGATGGCACTTCAGAAGGTATTGAAGGTAAGCAAAAAGAAAGGATTAAACATCAACTCCAAGAAGACAGAATGTATTGTTGTTAGCAAAAGGACGAGCCCAAAATGTAAATTGTGAATCGGGAATAGAAAATAGAGGGCGTATCTTTTTCTTTAATAAGATTTCTCGAATATTCTGGCCAGTAGAAATACGGTTTAAAATAAACGAGGCGTCTAGTCAATATGGGCATCTCCTAAAAATAACGTTTAAAGTGATAAAAATATAGGTATTTCTATTTCAACATTTACTAACTTATATCGCCCTGTCAAAAGAGCAATATAATTAATTACTAACAGATTTGTTTGGCGTGTTGCCAAATCCACTGACCGCTCAGTGAGACCCGAATTTATAACGCTTGCAAATTAGACTGCAATGTTAAATTACTCATCATCACGCCACGGTGAACACTAACAAGATTATATATCGATATGCGTTCACCGAATATTAAATAGAACATATAAATGCATATTCCAAAAACGCATTGATATGTTTAGCGTAATTCGCAGCAGGATAACGGGAATATATTTTACAACACAATAGAAACGATATGCAAACGAGCAGTCTAATCAAATAAGGCAGCTGACATACGAGATGCTTTGAGACATTTTTTTGTCGAAGCAATTAAAACTTTCCTAGCTTTAGTGTATAATTACTATAGTACTTTTGTCATTCCAGATTTAAGGAAACGTTCGTAAAAAACTTTTCGAACTCACCCTGATAAACATTGCTTGTCACAGCGAAAACGTTTGTAGAATACAGTCAGGACGTGAAGACAATTTACAATAAAGCATTGTGTTAAACTGGGCGAAAATGCTACAGAGACGTATGAAAATGCTCCAGACTGCTTATGGATTAACTTGTATGAGCCGAGCATATAATTTTCATTAGAACAAGAACCTCAAGGACTGTAGAGAGGACGTGAACGACAATGAGCGATGGAGATTATGTGGAAGGGGACGTCAGCACATCAGAGCTGGTTGAGAAAATTCGCAATTTTCTCGATGAAGTTTGTCTATAAAGACAATAAGCATACAGTTTAGAGTTAATGTGGCACTTGTACACAGAATTAGATATGACAATCTGAAGATGCATAAAATTTGTACAAAGTTTGTTCCCGGGGGTGCTTGGCGATGAACAGAAGGAAAGGCGTGTTGATGATAGCAAGGAGATGGTCGATTTGCATCAAAATTATCCGTTACCTTCCCTACAGCCCGGTTCTTTCTCCCGATGAGTTTTCCTTGTTCCTCAAACATGAAGAAAAATCTCGGGGCAATCGTTTTGAAGATATTCAGAAAGAGGTTGTGACAAATGTCCTGGACGCCATTTTGGATGACTTCCATGAGTGGGGCATTCTCGGAGTAGCTTGAACTCTATAACAATTGAATTGAATTCACAAAGTCCTACTTTGAAGGAGATTCGAGTGTTGAACTTCATTGAAACTAAGAAATGTCTCTCCTAAAAAAAAAAACGTCTGGAACGCACCTCGTATCGTGGATAGTTATTGCCTGTCGCCATTTTGCTAGAAGGCATACATTAAGCAATGAATGTCGTCTGGTTGATTTGTAAGAGCAGCAAAGCATGAAAGTCTCAAGGACAATTGCTTTTCAGTTACTTGTCACTACACTATATTTTTACAGTATTATTCTTCTATGTGTCTTGTCCTTTCCGAACTTAGCGGTAATAGCTCTCCACAACATCCTCTCATTTATACCTCTTAGTAGGCTTTCTCTATTTTTTCTCTCCTAATTCCCGTTCTTCCATTGTTAGCAAGGTAACTCGTTGATTTCCTTTGCCCTTCCTACCATTAACATGTCCTGTGAGTGTCAGATTTTCCAGGTCTTCTTTTCTCATGATGTATCAGATTTTCAACTGCCTCTTTCTTATTCTACGCACAACCATCTTAGGGCTCTTAATTTCCTTAAAGCGTCTCTTCTTTAATTAATCCATAGCTGCAGGAGAGTGGGATAAGTTGTCGATTCATAGTTTTGACAAGGTTACCAATCTATGTACTGAACACGCTCGACATTTTTTTCATTTCAGTGATCACACGTGAACAGTTTTATCAACGTCATATGGCCGTAAGCTGTACAGAAATTAAAGAAAAGAAGAAAAAAATCCTTTCTTTTATGGCATCTTTACTTATAGAAAATATATTAATTCAGAATTTGTTTTGCGTGTTAGTGGTTGAGCCAAATTAAAAGCCTGGGTCAAATGATCTGTAACACGTTTCTTGGAAGAAGAAATAAAAAGGAAAAATTGAACTTGCTTTTTACTAAACTATAAAGATACATTTTATTAATACAAATTTCTTCTGTTTCTGAGTCTCTTCTTAACATATAATGATAAAGACGATCTAAAAAGACGAATCAGCGAATAAACATGGGTAGGAAAAATCAAGAAGCTACGATGAACTAAACTATAACACACAAAACTATAACTTCACAAAACTATAACACGATACTTATATATATATTTGTGTGTCTGTGTGTGTGTGTGTGATTAATGGATTCATTTTTAATCGGGCATATTCAGTACTTCAAACGTTATTAAAGTGGATACTTCTTATTTGAAATAGACGCCATATTTATTATTAATTAAACAGCGTCTAATGTGTTTATCGGCCTGTGCATTTGAGAAGAGGGACGCATATTCGACCTCTGACGAAGGACATATTTTCCTTATTTACATATCTTGAAAGTGATGGTCGATAAACGCATTATATATATATATATATATATATATATATATATAGTCTTAAGATGTGCTATAGTTATGGGATAAAATGCTCAATATCAGAGACAGAGCGTGTGTAAATATAAAAGTGAACATAGAAGTTAACAACTAAGAGGCGATAGAGTCTGTTTCCTGCTAGATGCAATCGTCAGGCCACGATTGAAGATTGCGTCTAGCATGAAACAGACTGTCGTCTCTAAGTGTTGATTCTATGTTCACTTTTATATTTAACTCTCTCTCTCTCTCTCTATATATATATATATATATATATATATATATTTATATATACGTATATAGATATGTAAATATATATATATATATATATATATATATATATATATATATATATATATATATATATATATATGTATGTATGTATGTATGTATAATATATGTATGTATTTTTTCACCCTTGGAAGTATAGTCTGACGAGCCAGGGAAAAGAAATTCCTGTGGAAATAAATTATGAGCAATAGACTCTTAAAGTTGTCTGTTTTCATTGAATTAATCGTTCTGATTTAATATTGCGCTCTATGGATTTCATCCTCCTTGGGATTAACCATACGAATTACCAAGATTGTCATTACACAATTATATATATATATATATATATATATATATATATATATATATGTGTGTGTGTGTGTGTGTGTATAAATAATTATATATATGCATGTATATATATGCGTATATATATGTATATATATATATATATATTTATATGTATGTATATGTATGTATATATTTATATGTATATATATATATATATATATATATATATATATATATACCTTTTTGTTTTTCTCTTTTGTCTTTCTCTGCTCCTTGTGAATTCACTGTTTCCTTCTGTTTGTCTCTGAATTGATCTGCATTTATTCGTACCTTTCCTTTTACTTCTAGTGCGACATTATAAACCGGTATTTCCTCTCTGTTTTATTCTCTCTCTCTCTCTCTCTCTCTCTCTCTCTCTCTCTCTCTCTCTCTCTCTAATTCTGCCATCAGCATTCTGTCCGCTCTGAATCGATAAATCCGTATTGCATGACACGGATGTGTCAGCTGAATTGTGTTTGAGACTTTCCTGAATTATGAGTAGTCCAGCGGTTATCGGTGCGCCAATGTCAGGTGACTTAACGGTAATTGGCGTGAAAAAATGAAATCGTCGTGCTGCGTTCAAATTCTGACCGTATCTGATGCATTCACTTTCACGTTTACACCATTCGGAAAGGTATGATCGTGTGTCTCCTCCTGTCATCTATGCGTTAAAAGCAGAATAACCTGCGACTTCTTGTCTTGGTTGGCAGCCTGTCTAAATGAGTTAAAAACTGTAAATTCCAAACCATTTAGAAGGTAACCGGAACCATAGTTACCTCTCCCCAAAAATATGGCAATTTACAGATAATAAAGCAAAGAAATCTGTGGAGAGCCATAATCGCTGAAGTCCTTAAGGGTTCTGGAGTTGAAAAATTACGGAAAATCTGAGAGGGCTATAATCCCAACGGAAAACAACCCAACTCAAGAAGTCGTGGCAATCCACAAATTCGTTCTGAAATGACACGGACTCCTAATATGCTGTGGTTAGATCTAAGTGGTTAATATTCACCAGTAAAGTAAGGGATTGACATTAAATCTGATTAAGTAGAAAAATAAGAACTTGAGGAATGAATGTTTCGATTGGCGTCCGTAACAGCGGACGCCTGCGAGCGATTGTGAAATGAGCGTTCAAGAAATGAAGAATATGATTATATTAATTTTGATATTGAACTGATTCCGAGCGATGTGCAAAATATCTGGCAAGACACGGAACACACTGGGTAACTGGAAAAATGAACAAGCTTATCAATATCTTAAATTACTTTAGCATACTGGTACCAACTTATATATATATACCCAATATTATATATATATATATATTACCCAAATAACGTGCAAATAACGCCATTCTTAACATAATTACTACTCTCCCGAACAAACGTACACACAGTATCAAGAAATCAAAAGAAAGTGGTTGAATCCGTCAACACAGCAATAAAAACAATAGCTCCACACGTGACAGTAATTTCAGTTAACAGTATGAAAATAGCGTTCTCCAAATTCTTTCAGTTGCTAAGGACAATTTATTTTGTTATTATTAGTTACTTTATTTAATAAATTCATTTCGTTTCTCCTGAAAAGTCCAAATCGGACGAAACGCATCGGCAACTATCACAGTTTTCCTATTGTTATATATATATATATATATATATATATATATATATATATATATATATATATATATAATGGACTCTCCCGTCGGTTTCGACGTATGACGATCTGTCAACTTAATTCATTCAGTAATGAAATTTTATGCGATAATCTTAAGTGGCACTCTGCCCCTCTAGTGATTTACAAAGGAGGCCACATATGGATCAAGAGTGAGGATTGTGGGATGAGATCACTGTTAGATTGGCTGACCTTTTAGATCTTGCTCTCGCTTCTTGAAGATGATTTAAGCAAGCAGATTGAAAATTGCTGAGTCCACTAAAACTCGTTGATCTCCATTCTACCCGCTCCAAGGCTAAGCGTTCAAGGGTGTTATGTGGTATATTGCCTTCTGACAAGTTGCTTTTCAGTTTGTCTTTGTATCTTAGCCATGGGCGTCCTACATTCCTGTAGCCTTGATCTAACTCGCTGTACATTAGGATCTTGGGTATCCTGTCATCAGACATTCTCAAGACATGACCAGTCCACCGTAACTGAGACTATATGATAAAAGTCTCGATTCTGTCAATATTGCACCTGTTAAACAGGTCTACATCATATATATATATATATATATATATATATATATATATATACAGGCGAGAAATAAATTTACTAAAGACGGATATATAAAAATTGCTCAATGCAGCGTTCAGAAAATGGAAGTTGCAGATCATGTCAGGTAGCTAGGCAATTTATTATATCATCTTTTTATAATATATATATATATATATATATATATATATATATATAATAGAATACAGTGAGTGATGGTAGTAATAATAAAACAATGTTCGATGTTAAATAACAGAGCTAAAATTAATATTAAAAAACAATTTTATTTGTGTCTGACGATTGCTATATGAATGAAACTTCCAGTGCAATGAGGAATAAATATAAAATTATTGTTTATATATATATAGATATATATATATATTGAGAGAGAGAAAGGGAGAGACAAAGATAGATAGATAGATAGATAGATAGATAGATAGATAGATAGATAGATAGATTTGTGTCTGTTTGTGAGAGAGAGTTAAAATCAAATATGGATCGGAATCCGTCAGGTTATATTTATAAACGTTTTCTATTTGTTTCTTATCCTATCATATATATATATATATATATATATATATATATATATATATATATATATATATATATATATATATATATATATATCCGCCGTAATGTAGTTTCCGTGTGTCTTTTTCTAAATAATGCCATGGTAATTGTTCTGGTGAACTTTTCTTTATGTCCTCTTGTCTCAATGAATTTAAGCGTTGTACTGCATTGTTGGTAATGTCTCATCATTTTACAGTTTAAATGGTGACATGTAAGCGTAAGTTTTTAGTTTCTTTTCTTGCACTTCTCACTTGTGGAACTCTCTTCAGGCTTCTTGCTTTCAAATCAAGTTAGATCTTCAAAATTTTAAATGCAATGTCAATCAAGATATTCTGTCTCCTTGATTCCTATTCTTTTATTGTTCCCGCCCCGTGATAATGTTTTCCTTCAGTATTGGCCAGTCAGCCGAAGATCAAGCCAATAGATACTCATATATGCAATGTCATTAATATTCATTTCAAATTTCCTTCCTGTGTCACGAGTAGATCCCGAAAGTGCATGAAATTAAGTTCCCTTTGATTTCAATGATTTAAATGATTTGAATGTAGTGTTAAAGAATCAGCTACATTCATATATCGTAACTTTATTTACGAACACTTTCTGACCGGAAGTGTAAATTAAGAATATGCAAACTTTCAGCAACTGTTATATCAAAAATCTTACAGAACATTAACTTATTAGAATATTATATATATTATAATATATATATATATATATATATATATATATATATTATAAATTAATTGATTTAAAAATATGGTTTTTTTTCGCTATACAGTTCTAACATATGTTTCAAAAATGGAAGCTAAAAAGCCCTGAATTTAATTTTGTAATTAAATTAAAGACATTAGTTCCATTTCATCCTCAAGCGAATTTTGGAGTAACTTTTAAAATTACTGGGTTTTTAAGGACACAGCTAAAATCACTGTTCTTTATATATATATATATATATATATATATATATATATATATATATATATATACTAGCAATGATACCCGTCGTTGACTGGGTTTAGAATAAGCTGCTATAATTTTACTATGTTTTGAAAGATATTGATTAGAGAGTATTGAAATGCAATAGAAAGGACTGCCTGTTTTCATGTAAAACAAATAGATGCTTCCTCCATGCCAATATCATCATGTTTGCGTATAAACTTCTGGTCTGTGATCTCTGTATTTTGGTCTGTAAATGAACCAATGATGATGACCATAAATAAATAAAAGATTGAGGAAAACTACAAACATATGCATATTACAATATTTATTTAAGTATTGCAGAAAACATCAATAATAAAAAACATACCATTACAGTAATGTTTATTTTCAGTATAATATATCCTGTTGCCTGGTTGCTGCATTCCTCTCCCTTACTTCTAGAATTTCAGATTGTCTGGCAGCTGTAGTCCGTTGAGCATTTAATGTATGTCTTCTGTCAGATTTTTCCTGATTTTGCAGTCTTCTTGCTGCAGCTCGATTATTTGCATCTAATGTACGTATTTTCTCAGCCTCTTCTTGATTTTCAGACTGTCTTGCTGCTCCATCTCGTTGAGCATATAATGTACACCTGTCAGCTTCCTCGTGATTTCCAGATTATTTTACTGCTGCAGTTGAGCATCTAATCTTCGTCTTAGATCCGCTTGTTCTTGACTTTGTGGCGCTCGTGAAGCTGCGTGCCTTTATGCGTCTTTCTCAGCTGATCTTCAGTCTGAAGTCGGGCAACCAGCTGACTAGCTGATCGGTTGAACTCTCTGCCTTCGTGCGGAGAGGAACCCGAACGAGGCTACGCTGAAGGGCGGAGTCTCTTTCGGGAAGGTAAACCGACCCTGAGCCCGTTTATACGGGTTCAAAGGGCATATTTTTGGCCGAGCCCAAGGGCTCGGAGATCCCACGTTAAACCGGCCTTGTGCCACATGATGCCCTCGTGGTGGTGGGGGGGGTGACTAAATACTGCTCAGCTGATCTTCAGCTTCTTCTGCTCTTTCTCTTTCCTTCCGCTGAGATTGCTTAGGAGGTCCAAAACGGAACTTTTTGGGAGGCATTGTAGTAAGGGTGTAGCTT
>CAHIKZ030000623.1:720000-770000 GCA_903632075.3 Acanthosepion pharaonis
CAATTAAATTTGATCTTCTAAAGTTAAAAGGTTAATCGTCACATCCTGTCTTCTTAATTCATGTTCTTATCCATTCTCGTTTTGAGATTTAGTTATAACATATACTATCGCACTCAGCAACTCCTTTGCATCTCAGTAGCTTTATTGCCTTAGTTAGGGTAAAATAATTAAAAATAAAATACATAAAAGGATAGCAAAGCGACCTGCATTAAGGTACGTGGTTTGTGTATTTCGGGTGTGGTCGTAAAGCTTAGGGGTATTATTGGGTGGTATTTTATCAGTTTCACCGATGATTTCACTTTGTTCATTTTCTTGGAAAAATATACGGCTTCGTCAGTGATCAAAATACATATCTGAAAATTACAACCATACACAAGTTTTACTGCTAACCCAAGATACACACACATATATATATATATATATACATACATATATATATATATATATATATATATATATTTATCGTTAAGAGTTTCAATATTTCTAAAACAAGAGTGTTCAATAGCAGAGATAGAGCGATTATCATACAGACAATTGTTATATACGAATCAACAGTGCATAGTGACTGTCAGTTTCCCGCTGCTGTTCGATTTTCAAACAAAGATTTATGTCGTCTGAAAAACGCATTGAAGCATAAAAATGGCAGGCGAGATGCCGTGTGGCTATCAACATCCACTATCTATCTATCTATCTCAGTGAGTTAATATCTGTCAAGCTCAATAAGTATATATATCTATCTACCTCAGTTAGTTAATATCTATCTATCTATCTATCTATCTATCTATCTATCTATCTATCTATCTATTTCAGTTTGTTAATATTTATGCATCTTTCTCAGTCTGTTAATATCTATCTATCTATCTATCTATGTATTTCAGTTTGTTAATATTTATGCATCTATCTCAATCTGTTAATATCGATATATCTATCTATGTTTCTCAGTTTGTTCATATCTATCTATCTATCTATCTATCTATCTATCTATCTATCTATCTATCTATCTATCTATCTAATATGATGAAAATAAGCCAGTCCTAAGTGAGCTTTATGTGGAGACAGGTCGGAGATACAGAACTCATTGCCATATTAACTGACAGAGCCATAATATATTTTAATTAAATTTCCAGGGAACAATCGTCGAGCACAAGTTTAATGCGTTTTCACGCATATCAGGGGGGTGACCTGATGACTGAAATCTCTATCGCTCTCTCTCTCTCTCATATATATATATATATATATATATATATATATATATATATATATATATGTGTGTGTGTGTGTGTGTGTGTGTGTGTGTTGTCTTGCTAAGCCGTAAAGTTTGTGTATGGTTGTAATTTTCAGATATGTGTTTAGATTTGAGGATGATGTATGCTAAAGCGTCTGACGAAAATCTTGATGTTTGAAATCCTGGTAGCGTGTGTGTATTAGTAATTCTAACTTTAATATATATACATATATATATATATATATATATATATATATATATATATATATATATATATATATATGTGTGTGTGTGTGTGTGTGTGTGTGTGTGTGTGTGTGTGTGTGTGTTGAAATGGTACCCTTTTTACTAAATAGTAGGACCGTCGAAAAAGTGATGCTGGTGGTAATTTTTCAACCTATATAATAAGCATTCCAATTCAAATAAACTTTGCGCTGGGAATACGGGAATTTGGAATAAACGTGCCTCTTGGTAAAAGATGCTGCCAGGAAATATTTAGGAAAACAATAAACGTGCCTTACCAATTAAGCTGCGTGCTTTGAAGGAAATCACTTAATCATATTCGCAAGTACTAGAAAAGTGAATTGGCCGTTCAAGTCCAGAGGCATTTCAAATCATTAAAAAAAAACAAAGCGATCGTAGATATTTGCTAATTCAAATAGTGGATACGAATAAGGAAAGTTAGATGAAATCCATTTGTTCAATTTTTTAGATATCTACTTAAAGGCATAAAAATATATATTTGGCACTTAATAACTGCTTCATGTATTTTCTTGTAAGTCTGTCCATAATGTATTATTTATGTTACAATAAGGATTAAATAAATATTTTTTTTCTTCTTAAAATCACGTATTAACTCCAGCAGATTAAATTGCGTAAACAGATATGCGATACCTCTTTCTTTCAATGCACACACGCGCGCACACACACGAGCGTACATACGCACACGAGCGTACATACGCACATTCATGCACACAGAGGCGGGAGTAAGCACACACACACGCACACACACACGCCTATATGTGAGGGGTGATGTCTAATCTCGGAGACTTTGAACATCGTCCGTAGAATCTTATTCAGTACGGATTTCGTAGTTACATTTTATGAGCAGAACCCAAACTGGTTCCAGTGGATCCGGAGCAGTTAGGTTACACACACAGACACATACACGTACAGCTTGGTAGAGAGACAGAAATACTTGCACACTCCACACACACACACACACACACACACACACACACACATATATATATATATATATATATATATATAATTTTGTGTTTTTGACAATAAGGTTAACAGTTTAAAATTATTCATAGTAGATAATTTAATTCGGAGTTGTGTATTTCTTTATAATGTTTCTAAATGATGATTCATCATATATATATATATATATATATATATATATATATATATATATATACACACACAAACACCTCACTGTGCCATGATTAGGACTTATTGATCCACTCCGATATATTTATAGATACGTACGTATATGCACACGCAGAAACACCACCCCGCGTACGCACGCACGCACGCACAAATATGTCTGTGTGTGTGAGGACATCGATAAGTTCACAGATTAATAAAGAAATAGCCGATTTCTTTTGCATGTAACATGACAAATACTTATATTTTCAATATAATCTTCTTCATGGCCAATGCACTTGAGCCTACGCTTTTAAATATAACCAACATTATACAGTGACATTTTTAGATCTAAATTTGCTTAATAACGATGACAAGTTACGGGCATTGATCCACCTTATCAGGTTGCGGACTTATTGATATACGCTTATATATTTATGCATACATAGAAACACGCACACACACACTCACACGCACACATATATGCATATATGGAACATTAATATATATATATATATATATATATATATATATATATATATATATATAGAGAGAGAGAGAGAGAGAGAGAGAGAGTGAGATTAATAAATTAATATAAAAAAACATTTATTTTGCATGACAAATATTTATTTTCAAAATAATCCCAATCACCGACAATCCACTTAAACATATGCTTTTGCATAAATAAATTATACAGTGAAATTTTTAGATCAAATTTAAGGCTAATAACTATGTCAGGGAACGCAGATTGAATATATATATATATATATATATATATATATATATATATATATATATATATATATATATATATATATATAAAGTACAAATATAGGTAACTATACTCGTTTCGAAAAACCTTCGATTTTTGATTTGCCAATAATCAAATCAATCCCGAGGGAAAAAAAGGTTAAAAAAAAAAAGAGCTAGAAACATGAAAGTCTGTCGAAAAAAATCGTACAGATGCAGGTTTGAAGCCAAAAAAAAAACCCCGACACGAGTAAACAACTAACTAACAAAAGAGCTCAATACAACCGTAGAGCAGACCTAGCGTCAGGGAAAGCTGGCTAAAGTCAAAAAGAGAAACGCATATTTATATGCGATAGTCAAAAAATATACCACGTGACCAAAGATAAAGAAAAACACAAACATACATATATATATATATATATATATATATATATATATATATATATATATATATGTGTGTGTGTGTGTGTGTGTGTGTGATCCAAATACTGTCAGAAATTGTGAAATACATCCATGCCGACTAAGGTCCACGCAAAATATCTGATTGTAAGGTGGGTAAAATTTTTCTCATTGATCTTTAACCATAGTAATATAAAATGAATTAAATTGTCAGCATTCATGGAAATAGACATTTAAAAACAGAATTACAAAAAATTCCCAATGTAAGAATATCTATATATGTATGTCCGTGTGTGTGTGTGTGTGTGTCTGTGTGTGTGTGTGTCTGTGTGTCTGTGTGTGTGCGTAATTTATAATTATATGTATATGTTTATGCGTAGACATATCCGTATCGACATATGCGTATTCAACCACTGCAGATAAGTTATTGAGAATCATAGCGAGGTTCAAATATGACAAAGTTTAAACGATTTGCAAATCATGACATCGCGAGAAATAGAGAAATGTAATGAAAATAATAATGGGAAAATCATATCATGAAATTATATATGTAAAAACCTCATTGTAAGACAATATATCTTTTTATAAATAATGATAATTATTTGAATAAAAAATATGACAGTTCATGAAAACACAGCAACATCTATAAGAACGTTAAAAAATAAATATTAAGTATAGCAATTAATTGAGTGAAGTATTTTTTTATATGTAGGATTGAGTATCAAGAGCTTTTATTTATTTTTTTAAAAAAAAAGGCCCAATTTTGTAGTTAGTTAATCTCCATTCTGTTGTACGGAATTTATTTTGAATTCAATTCCGGATCACTACAGTCTTAACCTGTTTAAGTCTAGGGTTAACTTCCCCATAAACTGTGCCTCTTACTCTGAAATTCTTTATCTCGAATGAATCCTGTGCCATGTACAGGGATAAAATAATGGTAAAACAAAATTGGTTGATAATAAAGAGAAATAGATGGCTAGGGCGATATTTAATGTCGGACATGTGTAAATTTATAACTTCAACAAAAAAATACGAAGCAAATGAAATTAAAAAAAAAAAGAAATATTTTTCTGGTTTGCTTTTGTTTAATTAAAATATATGAAGAACAAATAACAAGAAAACTATGCAAATCATAACAAATTCGTTGAGGATTTTGTCGTTCTGTTGAGAGAAACTAAAAAAAGAAAAAACGCGAAATAATATGGCCAGTCATTCATTTGATTAAAGCTGCACTTAGTTAAATCTGTAAACTTCTTAAAAATACAAAGAAAAAATTTACAATAATTAAAGAAGAGAATAAGGTGGGATTCATATTTCATTAAATGGGAAGAAGAAAAGCCATTACTTTATACCAAATGAATAAGCATAATAATAAAAAAAGCTTCTAAATTCATAAGAACAATAACAAAAAAACAACAACATGCATTCAAAATAAAGAATAACATATAATAGAGGAATAATCAATTGCTCAGACAGCTGAAATAAATCAAGAAATATATATATATATATATATATATATATATATATATATATATATATATATATATATATATATATATATATATATATATATATATATATATATATATATATATATACAGGAATATGCATACATATACATATAAGAATATACATACATATACATATATATATATATATATATATATATATATATATATATATATACAAACATATGCATACATATATATACAATAATATGCATGCATATATATGAATAAAAATATGCATACATATATTTATGGGCAGACATATATATATATATATATATATATATATATATATATATATATATATATATATGCAGACATATACATAAATGCATATATATAATATATCCATACATATACATATATATATATATATATATATATACACATAAATCAAAAATATAGATAGACATATATATATATGCATACATAGACATATATATATACATACATAAATAGATACATATATATATATATATATATAAATATATATACACATACATATATATAAATATATACATATATATGCACAGATAGACGTATATACATACATAAACATATATATATATATATACATATGCATATATATATCTAAACATACATATAGATAAATATATACATAGTTATACAAATATGTATACATACTCATATATATATATATATATATATATATATATATATATATACATACACACACAGATAAGCATACATATATTTATACATTTGATAAACTGGATTTTGAATTATGTATTTACATAAATTTATATTTATCTAGTATTTTAAAGTTCTACATATTTGAATAAACTAAATAAAGATTCAATGCCAACATAAGAAATTAAATAATATTTAATATTAAATATATAATATTTTATATATATATATATATATATATATATATATATATATATATAAGGCATTATGCCGCAATAACTATTAGAAAACAGATAGAATTTCCTAGTTACTCCATTTTCTTTGTTGTACTTAACTTCTTTTTGATTCGAATCCTATTCATTTTCTATCGGTAATATACTGAAATCAATGATTAGGTTCAGCTTTAATTTAAGAGTTTTGAAATACACACACGCACACACATCCACCTCGAAATACGCTCAACTTATGTATATATATATATATATATATATATATATAAAGGAAAAAAGAAAAAGTGAAAAACAAAAATAAAAGAAAAAGTTTTGAAAGAAACTATTAAAATATATAAATTTGTATTAATAAATAGTATTTTGTATATTATTGAAATAGATGGAAAAAATTTTAGCTTTTTTTTTTAAATTTAAGAGATTAATTTAAGAAATACACAAGCACACCTAGAAACACATATAATTTGAGTATGTATATATATATATATATATATATATATATATATAGTGAACGAAAGAAAAAGTGAAAAACTGAAACAAAAGAAAAAGTTTTCAAAGAAACATTATTCATTAAAATATATAATTTTTTTTATTAATAAATGATAGTATATATATATATCGTGGCACAGATAAAAGACCCGAGTGAAAGAGAAAGTGTAAAAATATCTCTTGATAAAGATGAATAAATACAAAAAAAAAACAATAATTAGCACAAATTAGCAATATTCGATTGAGTAACTTTATCCAGTTGAAACTATGAGATGACACTGAAAGATTCTAGGTCCGACCAAGAACCCCTAAAAAAAGAAGGAATAAATTGCTCACTTATTCAAATTATCGGGAGCGGTACCTGCCGTGAATCTTTCAACACCACTCCTATGCCATCCATCAACAGTATGATTTAAATTAAAATGCTATATCAACTAACTACTAAACAGCTGAAGAAGAATTTATATATATATATATTCTTGATAGAAATATGTAAGTGAAACTTACGTTGTTGCCATTTTCGCCTCAGCTTTGGTCATGTAGACAACGTCATGTACAATTTATCCACAAAATCTCTTTCTTGGTATCCAGGTAAAAAAAAAAAAAGGAATAAAAAGGATGCAGTATTTAAAAACTATTCATATCCATATAGAAATATAACTTTTCATATATATATATATAAGTAAATGAATACAACGAATTGCGATCTTTTCCTTGAAGTTTATCGGATTTTTTGTTTCTTTTGCTTTCTTTTCTTTTTTGTAAGCAGTGCTTTAAATTATATTTTTAAAATTTGATATAGCTGGAATCGATCCCGTCGCGTTTATAACAGCCGAGTTCCTTCCTTCCTTTTTTTTTTTTGGTTTCTTAAAACGTCTTTGATTACAAAAATAAATAATGCTTTGAATGTGCGCAAGTCGAGATTAAGGGTTGCGTATGGTCCGGCTGTTAAAAAAAAAATAGCCAGGGCAGCTACAGGGGTGTAGATAGTTGATTTAATTTCTAAGCCGAGCTATCCTCGTGTGTAGTAAAACTAAAGAGAGAAGAAGCAGTAACTGACGAGTGCAGTAGTAGTAGTAGTAAAGCTAGTTGCAGTTATTGTAATCAGCGGACCAATAGCAAATGCTTAAATAGCCTTAGTATCTGTCGGTGTGACGGTAACGGTAGTAATAATAACGTCGCTACTGCTCTTTGTTTGTAATGGTCACAACGGTGAGATCTGTCGGAGAAAACGTCAAATATCCGGCAATATATATTCTGATAAAACAAGGGCCTGGCAGAGCTTATGGTGAGGCGTACGACCCGAGTGCTGGGTCGGCAAGCAGGAAGTTCGTCCAGGCGTTCATGCTATGTGCCCGTGTATTGGTGACGATCGAGGTAGAAACGGATTGACTAAATCTTTCGTCAGACAGAACACCTGAATTATTTTGTGTGTGTGTGTGTAAGTGTATGTTAAGTGGGTGCATACAGACCGGCTTCTGATTTACGAGTTGCTGTACGTGTTTTTTTTTTCTCTTTTCGACTTGTGTGTGTGGGGAGTGGGGTTTGGAGGGGGGCAGATACGTCCGTTTAAATGTGGGTATGCCTATGCGTTTGTAATTGTATATATTATGTATTTAGAAAAATATGACATAGTGTGAAAATTCTTGTGACGCGTAGGATTTCATCGGACTGAAATTTTCAAGTTTGTCATATTTTTTTCTTTTGAAATATTGTTTGTTGATATATAAAATTATACAAACTTATATATGGTTATATCATAGGCGCATGTGTTGGCGAAACACGTTAAAAAAAAATCCACACGCTTTTTTTACGGCTGTCTGGGAAGAGAGAGAGGGAGAGAAAAGAAGGGATGTATGTAAAAAAGACGTGAAGATAGATAGATAGATAGATAGATAGATAGAGAGGTGGGAGTGTGTAAATGAGTCAGTCAGTCATTCAGTGAGAAAAAGGTTGAATAACTATATATGCATAGAGAAATAACAGGTGTATTGACTTTTGGATATCTCTTATGTATATTTAAGAAAGAAAACCTGATATATTTTATAGGTTTGACTAAAACGGTGCATCCTCACTGGCTGATAAGGGCGGGTGACAAAACTAAGCTATGCTTAGTAAATCACTATATATATTATATTATGGATGTTCATCATACACAAGCCTCAAGAGCCAACCAATATAGAGAGTTTACTGAAGGAGTTTGTTAGATGAGCTGTAAAAGTAAGGCGTAAGCGGTAAGAGGCTCAGCTTCTGAGGATATGTAGGAAAGATAACGGTTAACTGGTTAATATATTATTGTTCGGGAAAGCGTTCTTCGGGAATTCGGTTCATCAAGGAAGCAGTTCATGGGAGGAAGCTGAATCTATCTATCTATCTATCTATCTATCTATCTATCTATCTATCTATCTATCTATCTATCTATCTATCTATGTTTGCCTGCGTATGTATAGGCATATATATATATATATATATATATAATGTGTGTGTGTATGTATAAATATGTATATATGTATAAATATATGTATAAATATATGTGTATGTATAAATATGTATAAATATATGTGTATGTATAAATATGTATATATGTATAAATATATATGTATGTATAAATATGTATATATGTATAAATATATATATATATATATATTTATAAATGTGTATATATGTATAAATATATATATGTATAAATATGTATAAATATATATATATATATTTATAAATATATATATGTATAAATAATATATATGTATAAATATGTATATAATATATATATATGTATATATATATATATATATATATATATATATATATATATATATATATCCAATCAAGTATAGTATTCGTGTATACAGAATAAATATCAATAACCAAAAACAATATTCTTAAGAGTGGTCAATACAGGGTAGAGCAAATATAATTTATTCGCAAAATTTAACATAAATATGTAATTTACGTTATAATTTTTGCATAAATTATATATATATATATACATACATATTTCATTAAAGACGGCAGACAAGGTACTACGATTAAGCTTTTTATTTAATTTTTCGAACAAGTTTTTTCTGTTTGGGATACAGAGAGTGTAGAAATTGTTCAAATGTTCTTTCGTCTATATTTTTAGCCATTATCAAGGATGATTTTATTTTTGCTTTTTAATTGGGAGTATGTGTTGCGTGAATGTTTCTAAATTTATAGAGAATTTTTATTTCCCGAACTCAGCACATTGTGGCCGTGTTCCTATTTAATATTATTAAGTGTTGGCTTTTTTCCTTTTTTTCACATGTGGTTATTATGTTTGTATTTTCTACTAGTATGTTTCGGATAGAGTCGGGTAAGTTTGTGTGTGTGTGTTTAAATGGGTTCTAATAGAGCTGAGGTCAGATAAGTGTAACGTAAGGCGTCTGGATAAGCATTGCAGTCGTTATAATAAAAGTGTTGTTTCTATATTCATAGAATGTTCTCGTAGAATATAGTAACAGCATTTTTATCAGCTTATATTTTATATTAAAAACCAACTAGCAGAAATTCTTGCCACCTTAACATTAAATATGAATGCCCACTCAGATACAAAATAGCTGTGATAAAAAACTTCCTAAAAGAGCACACCAGAATTCATCCTTTCAACTATTCTTCCTTAAAGGTCTCAATAATGTAAACCAGAAACTACATGACAATGGATTCCTAACTACTTTATAGACCACCACATTAGACTATTTCTTTAAAATGTGTATGTTTATATATATATATATATATATATATATATATATATATATATATATATATATATATATATATATATATATATATATATATATATATATATATATATATATATATTTCTTCCAAAAAATGTGTGTGTGAATTTAAATGTACATTAGTACATTAAAGGTATACCACTTTAGTATGGATACATATTAAAGGCTACGCATTTTAAGTGTCCTTAAAGAGAAGCTGATAATTATTGGGCATTTTATGTTGTGGCTGGTAACAGTTTTCATTGGTGATTTTCGAGAGGCACTTAGTTTTCGATCGTTATCAGTAAGGTTTATTAGGGTCTCGATGAAAGAAAATCTATTGTTTGTCTCAGCATCATAATTAAATTAGAGAGTACATTCGATGAGGTTTATTTTATTTTTTATGAGATAATCGTGTAATCCAAATAAAAAACATCGAACATACAATGGAATTTACTTACGAAAGTGGAATAAACAATACCTTTCCCCAGTAATATATCACACTCTACTATATATATATATATATATATATATATATATATATATATATATATATATATATATATATATATATATATAGATAGATAGATAGATAGATAGATAGATATATTTTATTGAATACAAAAAGATAACGTACTTTGATTTAGTTTTATACAATTTCCCATATGATCCAATAATTTTTTTTCTTTTCAATTGATAAATTATATAAAAACTGTCCGAATGTTCTTTTTCCCGAGCGCTTTCGGCTATACATTTAGCCATTTTTAAGAATGAAATATTTTAACTGTTAAATAAGAATTAGTTAGTTGCATGTATGTATTTATATAAAGCTTTCATTTTTCAAAACAAGGTCAAGATATTATGTCCATGTTCATAGTTGATAATATAGAGTGTTATATCATATTATTAGATTATATGAGAAAATGTTTATAAAATAATTAAATGAAAGTACCTTGTCTGTTGCATTCAATGAAATGTTCACGAAAGAAGGATTGCTGCTTAAATACACATATATATATATATATTGCTTTTAATCAAACTTCCAAAATATACCATAATCACACACATACTCGCGCGAACAGACACAGACACACACACACAGACACACACACAGATATATATATATATATATATATATATATATATATATATATATATATATATATATGACAAAATATAGTTTAAAGGTATCCTATATTTATGCCTTAAAAATGCTAAATATCTGGGATAGATTGGATGTAAATATAAAATTGGAGCTTCAAGCCTGAAGATATTCGATGTTGATATCAGTATCCATATATATTATATATAAGGTACAGTGTATGTGGGTGTGCTTGTGTGTCTGTGTGTCCAAGCAACTGAGAGATGATAAATAGGGTGACCAATCCCTCTCTCTAGTGCAATAAGTGGGAGCGGTCTTGGGCAGCTTTTCACCATCGTTGGGCACCTCAATGACTGGGCGCGGTCTTGGGCAGCTTTTCACCATACCTGGGCACCTCTCTTTGACGGAGCTGCGCCTGTGCCCACTCTGCCCAAAGAGAGATACGCAACAGAGATATGATAAATAGGGTGATACAAACTACTCGAGAGAGTATTTACTCATCCACCCCCACGAGGACAGGTTGTGACACGAGGTCGGTTGTGCCTGGCTTCGGTGCGAGCACCGATCCCTCTGTCTCGTGCAATGAGTGGACACGGCCTCATGCAGATGTTTCTCATGGCTGGGCACCCCTCTTTGACGGAGCTGCCCCTGTGCGCACTCTGCCCAAAGAGAGATACGCAACAGAGACATGATAAATAGGGTGATACAAACTATTCGAGGGAGTAATTTTATTGACACACCCATCCAGGACCCAAAGAGTGTGAGTTCAATACTCGGTTAAGGCAGTGGAGAACTTGCAGAGGGGAATTAACAGGAGATAACTGACATTCATTAAACATGACACGTGGAACTAGAACAGTACCCCAGTGAGCGAAATAAAGAGTTCACTTTCGACATTCCAACCACCTAAAGAAGGCCGGAGCGTACAACGGCCGAAACGTTGTAATAAATATGACGACAAAGATGAGGACAATAGTCCGAATAATGTAAATAGTATCAATAGGTTTATTATTATTATGAGTGTATTGTTATTTTCTAACAGTAGCTTAAATGTGGCACAAGGCCGAATTTTTGAAGCACAATATAAAATGAAAGCGATGGGCTAAATCTAATGTAATCTTTCTACATAAATGATGACCTTATCTTTCTAGCTTTTCAATTTTTTTGAGGACTAGCATTTTTTTCGATTTTGGCGTGTTTGAAAACTGGTTAAATTGCAATGCTGTAAAAAGAAACCTTTTGCATATTAACAATATTTTTGGTCTGTTTGTTAGCTTTGCGAACACAACGAAAAAAACAAGAATTGGTTGGTGAGTTAACAGCCTTCTTGGAATTAAACAAAAGCTATTTTTAAAACGTTCAGACATTATTTTAAAATTTTTCATTTTTCGTTTACGTAAACACCATTTTACTTAACGAAAAAATGTCTTATCGATTTACGCTTCGAAATTTTTGATAAAGAAAATTAATTCTTTTAAATATTGATTTTTCTGCACATATATATTTTTTTTTAATATTATACAAAAGTCAAAAATATATTTATATAACATTTAAAAATGTTAAAATTTTTATTGCATTGTTTTAACTTTCGAAATCAGACCATTTTCTGTCGACATTGTTCTGGAGTGTTGCTGACGTATGGCACAAGGTCACATTTAAAGAAAAAAGCTTAGATTCTCCTCAGCGCATCTCCAATCTTTTATATAAAAATAACTATAAGATTCAAAAATAAAATTAAACTTTTACAGTTTAATTTCTCCAGGGATTTATCTTCATAGATTGGTCGGTTGATTTTGTTTAGCGGTATATCAACACCTCTATGGGTTATTTAATGCCGAAATCTAAATATTTTGAACAAAGCTTTATGGCTTCAACTACAGACAAAATGTATTGTTGGTCATTTTGCTGTAAAATGTATTATTGGTAATTGTGTTTTAAAAGTGTATTGTTGGTAATTTTATTATGAATATGTATCGTTGGCAATATTTTTTATATAAAAATGTATTCCTGGTATTTTTACTATATAAATGTATTTTAAATACATTCATAATTTTTGTGGTGGGTTCATTATTTGTCCATATCTGGCGCCGTAACAGTTTGCTTCCTGGGAACAACAGCAATTGAAACGTGGTTCTACACTCCTCAACGCCAATCTCCCGATCAAAAGTTTTGCTGCCGGATGAAGTTTATTGTCATACCAAGGAATATATCTTCATAAGAAAGCAATTCTAATTTGGTTTACACTTGATATTTTATCGTGAATTTATAAAATTAAATATTTGAAAACTAAATTTGAAAAATTTTTTTTTTTTAAAAAGGATTTAAATCATTAATGAATAAGTTTCAAAAATCTTAATTAAATTTTATTATCAGTTAATTATTGGATATTTAAAAAAAAAGACTGGTCTATCAATGCACCCAAAATTTAAAAAAAAAAACGGAGAAACCTAGATCGGATAACAACTATATATTTTTCATTGAATTTAATACTTATATTTGAAAAATGTCACCATAATAAAACGCCTGCTTTTGTATTGAGCACACCATTTTTATTTTTATTTTTTACAGTGACATTCACCCTGTATAAAGCCCAAGAGCCACTCCAGGTAGAGGGTTACAGAGTAAGATGCACAGACCTGAACAGGTTAATATTGTTAATATTGTCCTGTTGGGGCTCGGTTTCACAGTGCAGCCCTTCGCGAGAGGAAGCTGCTCAAGTGGAAGACACATCTCACCAGTGGAATACGAATAGAATGAGGGTGGTCCGCTACAATATGAGTAGCATGGAGAAGCTTAGCCGGGAAGGATAGATTCGTCTGAGAACTTTCCATGGAAGTAGCGATCGATTAGTGAGAGGCTTGCGACATTTCATCTGTGAGAGGCGAGTTGTATTGTGGGAAATAATGTGTCAATATTCAGAGTGGAAAGTGAAGTCTAGGCACCTCCAGATCATATATGGCAAGAGGACTCAACTGTAGGCCTCATCTGACTCTTCTAAAGGTACAGAATAACACGAAGAGCCAAGGACTTTTTGGAGCAGTACAGGGAGTCGACCATTTTTCAAGCGTCTTTAACGATGGTTCGTATGTACGACTTTCACTTAAGGTCTGGACTGAGTTTAAGCTCCAATAGTCACTCAAGGCACATGGCCTTCCTGAGGGAACCCCCATTCATTGTGATTATTATAAATATAGTTCAGGGTACGATCGACGATGATGGAATGTAACTACTTTAGTTTTCGATGTATTGGATCAGAGGAAAGACCAGTTACCAATCTCATGTCACCTAGAGTTTTGGAGGTGCATACATATACCATTATATCATCAGCATAGATTTTCGCAAATAATCGTAGAATACACTTAGGCAGATCCTTTATGTAAAGTAGAAAAGGTGTTGGTTCGAGAAATTACCTCTGGGGGATGCCTGCGTTGATTGATACGGCGGCGGCGGACTGGTCTTTAACAACAACCTTCAGGGATCTAGTCGTTAGGCAAGACTTGATTACTGAGAAGACTCATCTATAAATTCCATAACTAGAGAGTTTCAGCTGTCATCTTTTATACCAGACCTTTTCAAAGGACTTCCAAATATCTAATACGATCGTCCTTGACATGTATTTGTTGTCTTATGCCTCACTGAGTCTGTGAGTTATGATGCTTGCTGTTTTTTATTTGTACAAGCTATGTGATTGTGAGGAGTCAAGAAACATGTTTAATCGCATTCATGTTTTGAATCACTTTGCTGCAGCAAAATATATTCCTCTGCCGTAGCTGTCATCATTGGATCCAACAGCGACAACTTGCATATGGTTGTTAGTGTTTGGCATCAAGAAAAGTTGAGGAAGAGGAAATTGCTTTATACTATATTTTTAAATCATCAAAACAGGCTTTTATTTTTCAAGTATTTCACAAAGTACAACAATTTGCCATTTTCTCAATGTCTACTTCACTAAAATAAATCTCTTCTAAATACATTACTGATGTTTAAACATGGCGCTATAGTTTTTATTCATTCGATTTTTAAAGTCATCAAAAATCAGGTTTTTATTTTTCAGATATTTCTCGAAGTACAACAATTTGCCATTTTCTCAATGTCTACTTCACTAAAATAAATCTCTTCTAAATACATTACTGATGTTTAAACATGGCGCTATAGTTTTTATTCATTCGATTTTTAAAGTCATCAAAAATCAGGTTTTTATTTTTCAGATATTTCTCGAAGTACAACAATTTGCCATTTTCTCAATGTCTACTTCACTAAAATAAATCTCTTTTAATTCAATACATAATTTTATCGCCGGTTAAGGTGTGTCAGAAATACCTCTCGCATTTGAAAGGTTGTCAGAAAGACCAAGGTAACTGCTATTAAAAAGAATATTTCACTGTTGTCTAAACAAGGACTATAGTTTTTATTCATTCAATTTTTTAAAATGACGTCGTCTAATTGATGGCCTCTATTCGCCATACACTGTTGTAGACGATTTTTGAATGTTTCTATTATCGGGATGTCCGAGCTTTCGAGGTCTTCCAGATTGACTTTCTTTTAAGTGTTGATCCTGTGACCCTGAAATTTTTAACCGATAGCAGAATCGATTTTCTAACCGGAAGTTCATCATTCTGACTTAACGTGAAATGAGCACGAAAACCTCTGTGTTGCAATTACAAATTCACCAGACTTACAAAAGGTTTCAACAGCAAATGCACGGTGTGCACTAATACAAGCTTTGATCGTAAATGATTCTATGTGGAAAAATATGGTAAGATATTAGCTAGATAAAGACATCATTGTTACTGGCTTAATTTGATTAGCATCACACAGGTGACAATCTAAAATGTGGGGGGGTATTTCTGCGGCACGATGTATTAGGACTATTTAGGGCTATCGTAGATATTCCCTCTTTTCATGTGCTTCAACATTAGGATGGGGCTAACAATCTTTCAATGATGACATAATAGAATATAATCAATCCTAATATTAGGTTGGTGCGAAAATAATGACGTAATAATGTCGTTTTTTGACGTTAAAAATACGTCAAAAAACGACATTATTACGTCATTATTTTTGCACCAACCTAATACATAGCTCGGTATTGATATCAGATTGTTTCCGGATATTATCCTTCTTCGTTACTATTAGGATTATCTACGAAGTGTAACATTGACTAATTTTGCGCCTTTCTTTTTCTTAGTTTCACTTGCTCATTTGGATGTGCGGGTGGCGTAATGGCTCGAAATGAGATCTTGAAGAGCCGATTTCGAATTGTAGGCGGGTTCATTACATTCATTTATGCACAAATATCCTTGGGAAAGGTATGAATTAATCTCCCCTGACTAAGAATTAAATAGCAAGACCTGTATTTGAAAAAAAGGAAACCTTGCCTTGTTATTAGCAAAAAAAAGTAATTCGTGTAATATTCACTCACAAATAAAAATAAATTATTCTTCCAATTCCAAATATATTTCGGTTTTAAATAATCCACAAAGTGTAGATGAACCGTAAAAAATAAATAAATACAAAGCTGTAATCTTTGATCTTCTTTACGATAGCATTACGAAACTTAAAAAATGAATACTTTTCTGAGCATCTTAAGAGCGTTCAGTGTCAATACTTAGGATTCGATGTCGCCTTTTCCATTCTCTGTTAAAAACTATTCCTAGATATTTTAATTTTGGTACTTGCTGGATTTTGGTATCTCCAATTTGTAATTCGCATGTGGGGCTTTTTTGTTTTTACTGACAACCATATATTCTGTTTTGTTAAAATTAGTGCTTAGTCCTTTCTTCTAGCTTTCCTTTTCTACCTTCTGTAAGAATTCCACGAAAAGTCTATTGCATTTCTAATAGTTTTAAAGTGCTTTCAGCTTGAGAAATATTCTTACTCTGGTATTCTGCGTGTGGCTTTTTTTTTTTTTAAACTGGCAAGAAATTTTTCTCGACTCGGTGAATATTTAAACAAAACAAAAATCTCTGTCTATATTTCTCAGACGCGTTATTGCAACTATTTACATTATTCACATTGTTCGGACTGTTGTCATCATTTTTGTTTTCATATGCACGACATTTCGGCCGTTGTTCTCTCCGGCCTTCAACAGGTAATATACGTTGGAATTTCGAACGAAACCCTTCATTTCGTCCATCAGGGTAGATTGTTGTATTTCCACGTGCCATGTCTTTTTTCGGATATCTCAATTTTCAGTTATTTCCCTTTATTTCCAATTTTTTGTTCATCTCTGCTGTGGCCAGTTATTGAACTCACAACACTTTGGGTCAAGTCACTGGATTACCAATGCCTTTATCCACTTGGCCATGTGTCTTGGAAAGTTGTGTTACTAAAGGGGAGTAACTAAAAATTGAGATATCTAGAAAAGACATGGCACGTGGAACTAGAACAATATATACCGGTGGATGAAATAAAGGGTTCGGTTGGAAATTCCAACGTATAGCACCTGAAGAAGTCTGCAACGTACAACGGCCGAAACGTGTGGAATGTGAGAATAAAGATGAAGGCAACAGTACAAAGAATATAAATAGTGTAAAAACAGTAATCTCTTTTTTAGATTTCATAATATTCCTTAATATGTTGCCCCTTTGTCGTTACGCCAGTGCTTGACAATGATGATGAATATATACGACACTGACTGTAATGAACATTAGGCTGATTAATGAACATCTGTACTGCGATATCAGAAACTTTTTCTAACACTTTGTTAATACCTTCATAACACTGACCTCGGCACATATCTATGTTGAGATGTTATTTCGTTAATGTTTTTAATAGCAGCAAAATGTTAATGTTTTTAATAGCGGCAAAAATAACGCTACTCGGTACTTATGGCATGTCATAAAATCGGAGCAAGTTTTCAAATGCCTCAAGATCATAATTTACCCGAGCGTGTATTGATTGTCAGCTGTTCATTATTAGAAATATAATCGTCACGCATTATCGAATGAAATTAACCTCTTACTGAATCTAATACGTTACGAAGAACTTGATGTGACATTAGAGCTAAATTTCAATTTCAATTTTATGGCCAGGAAATTTATCTGCTTTCTTAGGCGTGCAATTATTAATTTCGGGAAAATATTTTGATCGCAAGTTTATAACCAGATTGAAATTTAATTCTTTATCGCCATTTTCTTACTTGGCTAATCTCTGACGTGCTAGATATTGGGAAATTTACATAATGGCCGCCGAACAACAAAATTGAGTGTCTATTTTTTGTTTTCATTTATTTTATTTTATTTTGTCAATTCGACAGTGTCACTACACAGTGGAAGTGTGTTTTCAAAAATAAGGGTAGTTTTCTGATATTGGGATGCCGGATTCTGGTACAATTTTCCTGTTGCACTTTTTGTTCCAATTTCAAAATCGAATTTTATGAATGTTTCCACTTTACATCTATCTACGAACAAATACACTGTCTCCTTTTCTGTTTTACGAATCTAAAGTCTGAGAAGCGCTTTGAATATTATAAGCCGACCACTGATTTTTGTTGCCATATTCACGACGTTTCGGCCATTGTACACTCCGGCCTTCTTCAGGGGATTGTAATTTCGAAGTGAACCCATTATTTCGTCCACAAACGCCGGGAATATGGCAACGAAGATGAGGACAACAGTCCGAACAATGTAAATAGTGTAAATATTTAAAATACTTCAAATCAGAAATATAGACTGAATTCTATCGGAAGTTGTGGCTCCTGTAGAATTTTGAAGATGATTTTTCTTATCTATTTTTGATATCAGAATCAAATTTAATAGACAGCTCAGCGGGATGTCATTAAAAAAGATTTATTTTGTTGAGCAACTTCCTGGAAGAAAGAAATAATCGACAATATTTTTTAAAATCATTTTAATCCAACCAAGGCGGCGGAAAAGCCACTAGTACGCAAAGGGGTTTACAGTGAGTGAAAGTGAAAGAGAAAACAAAGAGTAAGGAGTATTGAGGAAAGGACAAAAGATTAACGGGATTCAAGAATACAGAAGATGGTGATTGATGTTGCACATGCGGGAAGTGCGAGAAAAGAAACTGTTGGAGTAGAAGTGGCGGTTGCATTTTATTATTTCAACAGTAAAAGTGTGGAAAGTAGATGACAATCTAATAGCACACTTAAATTCTTTTTGTCAATACACCAGGAAAATAGCTTGACAGAACAATTGAAAATATTTATAGAAAAGGTAGAGGGAAGCCACGTCATGTCGGTGAGAAAGTGACTAAAGTCGAGATGCCTGGTCCGGGTCGATTCTTTGGATTTGTCAAGAATCCCGAGATGTGCAGTAGAAGCACCAGGTCAGATATGACCACAGGATTCAATGATATAACGTTTAATAAAAATAAAAGTGTTAATATTATTATTTTTTACTAATGTTTATCTAATACAAAACCCAAGAGCCACTCAAGGTAGAGGTTTACTGTGTGGAGTTATATGAAAGGCAAGATGTCAGGACAGTTACACAACTAAATCTAAGAAAGAAAGAATCGACAATATTTTTGAAATCATTTTAATCCAACCAAGGCGGCAGAAAAGCCACTAGTACGCAAAGGGGTATACAGTGAGTGAAAAGGAAAGAGAAAACAAAGAATAAGGAGTATTGAAGCTGAGAACTCAAGATTTAATAAGCGAATAAATTTTCAGAGTTAAAGCGGTGACGTTAGGAGTATAGAGTTGAAGTAGAACCGGAACCGGAAACCAAATCACAATCAGGAAACGAGAGATAAATCTCTACTCCTGTTCAAAAATTGGGAAGGAGTATAAACCAGACGATGGATAAACCTATCTAACCCTTTTGAGAGAGTAAAAAAAAATTATTATAGAATAAAATTTCAGCGTTCATACGGAGATGGAAAGAACCGGAAACAAAGAATCGGGGGGGAGTATGAACCGGATACACGGTTTATATTTTAGAGAATGGGTGAGGAGCCGTTTTGTGTATGAAGGCCACATTGAAGTGCATCTAGCCTCATAGCGGCCGGATTCACCAAGTGCTTTTTTTACATTTACCATTTTATATCTTAGCATAATGCATTTATGATCTAATAAAAACAGACATTATAAAACTGAAAACCAAGACATGTTCAAATAAATACTTTATTCACCTTTTAGACAAATTAATGACTTCCTTGACATTGCTTCTTTTGAGATAACATTTTTTTTAGTTTGAATTGATCTTCCAAAGGATTATTTGCCATCTGTGTTCTCAACTTGATTTGTGTTAAGTACGAGAATGTGGATTCCCAACTGTATGTTGAAGAAAAACGTTATATTAGACGGCTTGCATGTTTACAAAGTCCAGGATATTCTACCGTCTTTTTCCAATTTTCTGTGAGATTTTTCTTGCTGACAAATAGATTTCAGGATATTATCTTCAGACAACTCAATAATGTGCATTTGTAACTCCTCGGGAGCCTCTGATACGTTAACTAATTGAGGCTGGAAAGAAAGTTTCAGAGTGATGTCATGCTTTTCAAAATCTCTGAATCTTCTGCTGTATTTTTCTATTAATGAGTCTAAAACTGACTGATATTCCTGAAAAGATTCATAAACATTCTCTTCACTTTCACTCATTCCTTTCGACAACTAGGGAAAGTGTTCTTCTGAAAGTTTTGACTGAGCAAGAAAGGACTTGAAAAATAAATTCTTTCTAAATGAAAGAATGTTTTGCCACATATCATACATTGATTTATTTCTGCCTTGTAACGAAATATTTAACTCATTTTGCTTTGTCAATACTGTACTGATAATTCATCAGTTACCTCCCTTTAAGATCTACGTGGTATAAAAAGCACTCTGTAAAATCCGTCAGTAGAAGTGTAGTCAGAGTAAAGTGCAATGAAGCTTTGGTATAAGTTTATTCACTGGTTCTGTTTTTACTACAAATACATCACACACAAATGCAGCACCTCTGTGAAATTTTCTATCTGGTAATTCACAAAATTCATTGTTCTTTTTTTTTTTTTTTTTTTTAAAAAGTCAATTATTTTCCCCCGTAAAGACAAAATTTTGACCAATACGTGTCCTTGCGATGACCAGCGTATTTTTTGAGTGATAGGGCAAACCTACACTAATTACCTCGTCATCTATCAACATGTTTCGAAACTGACGATGTCTAATAGCATTTACTCTCATGTAGTTCACAATACTGTTATTTAAAATAGTAGATTTTGCACAGAGATGTTGCTGGTGCAGAATGCAACGAAAAGTAAACAGCTCATTTGGAGCTTTGGTTTCTCTTTTTAGATGCGCAATGAATCCTTTATTTTTAGCCATCATAGCTGGAGTACGATCAGTACACACTTTTACCAATTTACTAAGATTCAGGTCAACCTTATGACATTTCTCTTTGAAGTTATTAAAATTATCTATTTCCCGTGTCTTTCTTTTAAGGGTGCCTAAAGCAAGTAATTTTTCAAACAATGGAAAATCGTCAGTTATTGCATGAATGAAATACAATACTTGTGTCGAATCAGTGGAATCTGTCGATTGATCCAAAGCTAAGGAGAAATATAGATAGCGATTTTTATTATATTTTAGAACTACTGTGGTACATTGTTACTTGACAATTCATGCTGTCGATTTGTATTAGTCCTTCTTGAAAGAGTCACATTTTTATATTTGTTAACTTTATCTGGATCTAAAGATTTTACGAATTCAATAATGCATTCCTTTATGAGATCTGCATTGCTGAATGGTTTACCTTTTTTCCAAGCAAATATGCAACTTTATAGCTTACTTCTTTTGCAGCATTTCCTGAATTTAATACAGAATGGAATAATTGCCTCTGCTTTTGCTTTCCATCCTTTAGTTTCTGTAGTGAAATCCTTCGAGCTTCACCCTCCAATTTAGCATATGTATTGTCATTATGGACAGCATGATGTTGATGCGCATTGTATTTTTAGCTGTTGAAATTGCAGTATTGTAGTGGACCGTGGGTTTACGTGTTGTTAAATTAGGAACACTGCTAGAAGATAAAAAGGTCCACTACAAGAATATGGCGGACTCGAGTTGAGTCCAACCAAAGATGTAAAGAACACCAACAAGACCGAGATATATATATATATATATATATATATATATATATATATATATATATATATATATAAACAAGTAAATGTATTAAACAATAAGATTTACAATGGACATAGACATTAACATTTGTGCTTGTATGTGAACGTAAAGAGTTTGTATTTTGGTGAATATTCCTACGTACGTGTATGTGTGTATAATGTTCATGGCATCCCCCCCACAAATGGGAAGACGCAATCTTCTGCGAGAGCTTACATTGTAGATGTGTTCGCTGAAAATGAATAAATGAAAAAAAAAGAACGAGGCACGAAATCGCCCAGTATTTATAGTGTAGGGAGAGCGTCCCCTCGTGAGCAATTTGGACAATTAAGGAAGAGTTAATTCCGACATTATCACAAAGAGAGCAAAACATTAAACCATTGTTAAGGACTAAAAGATATTGCAATTCCCATTCATCTTTGAAGCTACTATTTTCTTCTTTCAAAGTTCGTTTTAATTTTTGGGACGTAATGGATTAAAATTAATAGAGAAATGATTTTATTCTGAAAAGATAAATAAATATTACCAAAAAGATCAATAAAGATCACCAAAAAGATAAATAAAGATTAGCAAACACAAAGAAACAGGCTTGTATATGCATTGTTGTTATTGAAATCAGAATACGTAATCAAAATTAGCAAAGATACTACGAGCAGTTAAAATATGAGGTCATCGTCATTATTAAAGTTGTAAAAGTTGTATTATAGCCTCAAATAATGAAAGAGAACATATGTTGAAAAGGGAAATTTTTATGGTTTGCCTAGGGAAATATGCTTGTGGGAACCTGGCAACTCAGCTCAAAAGCAGGGTTATGTCTAAATCTTCAGCTCCAATTCCGGCTCCAACATTTTGAAATTTCCGACTCTAACTCCGGCTCCAGCTCCGGCTCCAACATTTGAAATTTTCGGCTCCACCTCCGGCTCACAGCTCTGGCTAGTCTCACAGTAAAAGACTGAAATTTAACCTTGCTCATTGCCATTCATAGGCCATAACAGACGGCTATTAATCTAAATTCTAATGAATATACCTCTACCTTTGTTAATCCATTATTACTGATTATAATATAATCAATAATTGATTATTAATAACAATATAAAGTTAGCAACAGATTTTAGTACAACACAATTATCAGTATATGTCTATATTTTTGAGATGAGATATTATTGTTCTCATCTTTGTCGACATATTTATTACAACGTTTCGTTCGTTGTATGCTTCGGCCTTCTTCAGGTGGTTAGAATATCGAACTGAACCCTTTATTTCGCTCACTGGTGTAGACTGTTCTAGTTCCACGTGCTATGTCTAATGGATATCAGTTATCTACTGTTAATTCCTCTATCCAAGTTCTCCACCGCTTTAACTAGGTATTGAACTCACACTCTTTGGGTCCAGTCACTGGATCTAACTAACGCCTTTATCCACTGTGCCATGTGTTCTTGAGTTGTTTAATAAATATGGCGACAAAGATCAAGACAATAGTTTGAATAATGTAAATAGTGAACACAATTATCCATTATTAATTATAAGTTAAATGTTTCAGTGAAAATTTCAAATACTGTTAAAAAAATAAAAAGTTAATTGAAGTGGTTTGAGATTAGTATTTGAATGCTGATAGATGAACATAGTCAATTATTTACTTACTCAGGTTGAAAATTAGTAAGTAGGCTGGTAGCAAGAAGGGTATAATTTTACCAAGGAGCGTTTTTTGGTCGTCGAAGAGAACGGAACTTGATTTTTCTTATATTACGACAGTCTCTTCGTTCGGTTAGAGTTCTTCTTGTGTAGCAGAAACTTTTCTTTGTAAGTTAAGTCGTAGAAATAATTTTTTCATCAATGTTCTGAGAGGCCAACTGCTAAGTTGAGTTACATTTGCTTGCTTCTATGTTCAAGTCTCTTCTTTCTTTTACTCTCTTCTGCCTGTTGTCAGCACTGTGTATTTTTTTATATGCCAGTTCATTTCTCGTACCAGATCATGAACCTTTTTCTTTTCTTTTTCTGTAATTTTTCAAAAGCGATGCTTCTCAGTGGTTGAATATTTATTTCTACCATAGAGAATTTATTTCTTTGTTTCTCTAGTTTCCCCAAAGGCGAGGCCTCTCGTTTTTGTTTGCATATTTACTTCACTCTTAGTCTCGAATTTCTTTCCTAGAATTGGCTATGGGTAAATACAGGACAGACCGGTTTTTATAGACTTGGCAACTGGTCTACCGCAGAAAGAAAACCTGCCTCGTCAATGATGAATCGAAAGATACATGATCGCCTACGCGCGTATCACGCACGACTGACTGACAATAGTCATACTTACGGTATGAAAAAAAATATATATGGTAAAAGATGGTTAGAATTTTGTAGTTTTCTTTGTAGTTGAAAAAAAAATTGATACAGTATGTACGATTTTTTTTTGCTTCAAATATTTTTATCGAGTTTTTCTAATCACGGTGAAAGAAAAAGAAATAAAAGAAGTCAGCTGAAATTGTTAGTAAAGGGAAGATGAAAAGTTAAACAAGGCATAATCAACAGACACTGTCACAAAACTAACTAACGAAGACTGTTGTTACAAACAGAATATTAGCGTGATATTATATATAATTTTGCTACAGACATCTTAATG
The DNA here is from genome assembly GCA_903632075.3 of Acanthosepion pharaonis. NCBI lineage: Eukaryota > Metazoa > Mollusca > Cephalopoda > Sepiida > Sepiidae > Acanthosepion > Acanthosepion pharaonis. The sequence continues at coordinate 745,133 of CAHIKZ030000623.1, forward strand.
GTTCCAAGTTAACACTAGAGAAGAAACCTTAGCCAACTCAAACCACACTAGTAATGTATTTTTGATCACTGGTAACACTAGCTCTGAAAAATATATTTAATTATTGATGAGAAAATGGAAAATTTATTGTGAACATTTAGTTTAGGGAGCTGATGCTAAGACATTTTGCTGGTTTCAATTTTCTTGTTCCAACTATTCTAAATTATTTGGCTCCACAACCCAACTTATAAGTTACAGAAGGCTGTACGTAAATGACCAGAAGGCCGTATGCGTCGCTAGGGCCGCAGGTTTTCTACTTCTGCTGTAGAAGATACATTTGAATGTTTTAGTCATGGTAAAATGGTGACAGATGAAAAGTAACGTACGTCGCAGAAAAATAACATTTTTATTTATATTTGGCAAACTAAAAAATAAGAAAAGTAATATTTTCATTTAATGCGATAAATAGCTATGTACAGTTAGTCCGAGCTTGATTTCGGCAAGAGTTGGAAATCTCTGACAAGATTCTAAATACGGGGAAACCGACGACTATCATGAATGGCACTGAGATCATCTCATCCTCGCTGGATACAGCTAAATGCTTGTCTTTTAAGACGTTAAACAATATGGACTACTCTCTACCTAATTTCTCCAATCTTATGTAACAAAAGAATTATGATATCTGGATACTGGTCAGGTGTTTTCCTTTTTTAAAAAAAGAAAAAAAATTCAGACCAGAGTTATCTTCAATCTTGATAGAAAGAGACAATTTAAATTTTTACGAGAAAAGAAGTCTAGGAGAATTAGACATTCACAAAACATATTGAAGGCGACAGGAAAGAACAAGTAACCTCCGGAACGAACCTGTGTAAATGGTCAGTCACTCAGTTATGTGCCATGCGTGATATATGCTTACGCGATCATGTATCTTTCGATACATGACTGACGAGGCAGATTTTTTTTCCCGCAGTAGATTGCTATTTCTTTCTGGATAGACCAGTTGTCATCCACAGCCAGTCTGTCCTGCTAATTACCTATAGCTGGCGGAGAAGAAGAGGATTCATACCTTTTTCAAGGGTATTAGCGCGCAAGTGAATGTAATGGATCTGACTGAAGTTCGAACTCGGCTCTCCGATTCTCAATCCCAGCCGATCCATTACTCCACCGTAAATGGACAGAACTCCCTGTGTAAATGGGCAGAACGGGAAATGAGAGGGATGGTAAGAAGACGTAGCTAATGATATATCACTGCCTCATGATAATCACAGGCGGCGCGTTATTTGAAAGTCTCTTTCTCTTTTCCGTTTGACTTTTAGAGCGGCAACACCGTTTTCTTTTTTTCCGATAGATACGAGGTAGGTTAGTACTTCAGAAACACAAATTGAAGATCATAGTGAACAGTTCATAAGTCCAACTTGGTTTATTTTTATCCTGCTCTAACATATCTTGTTAATACATTTATTAATTGTTGTTTAAATCCATGACATGTGTTCTTTTATTTTACCCGGACTCACATGAGTCCCTCAAAAATTGTTTCCGGCAAATAATAATACTGTCTAGTCCCCACAATAAATCTTAATAACACCATAAAATGATGGAAAGCTGTGGAGTTTTGAAGGAACAAGGCACAGAGAAGAAGATGGTAGCCGTTTTTTTTTAGCAACACTGTTCCATTCACCCTCCTGTGTACATAAATGCAAATGTATCATCTTCCTCTATTGCAATTGTATTCATGTTTTATATCAATTCTTCATGCTTGAATGGTATTCTATAAACTACAATGCATCGGTCCGGTGCATTTGCATTACAAATGTAATAAAAAAACATTTTGTTTCAGCTTTTCACAAAGAAATATGATAATATATAATTTTTTGATTTTGTATATCTGTCCACACGCACACACACCCACGTGAGTGTGTGGTATATATATATATATATATATATATATATATATATATATATATATATATATATATATATGTGGGGGAATGTGTGTGTGTGTGTGTGTGGTGCACTATGTAATTGAGACCACACATTCATTGGGCCTAACCCAAATAAGTAGACGCTCTGAAATTCACTTTGACCGTTATAAATGACGTCTCGTTGACTGAAATGAAATTAGTTCCAGCAAACAAAGGAATGTAAGAATATTGAAAAGTAAGATATATATATATATAGTGTAATGTCATCCACAAACAGGTCTGTTTTGGTGTATCGTAGCTCATCAGTACGGCTAGATATCCGATTGCTCGGTATCAGTCGGAGTTTCTACCCGTGAGATATCAGCGCAAGCAGACCGAAAGGGATATATATATATATATATATATATATATATATATATATATATATATATATATATATTATAAATATAAGTAAGTATACCCGTCCGGAAAAACCTTAGGTGTTTTGGCTCATAAATGAACAAACCAATACCCAAAGAAAAATAAGGAATAAAAAAAGAAAGAACTAAAAACATGTAATTCAGGCGAAAACAATCGTCCAGAATCCAAGCTCAGAGTTCAAAGAAAAAAAATCCTCCAACACGAGTAAAGCAAAAATAACTAAGCAAAGTGCTCAATACACTAAGTAGAGCAAATCTAACTGTGAATCTAAAGACCCAGGTAAACCCACCTAGGTTTCACCTACGCGGATCGTCAGGTTTCGTCGGCAAAAGAGTTAACCTTAGAACAGTATATAAATAGCCTACAACATAAAACATAACCTTGTGACCCCCACCCCCAAAAAAAACTCAGGATAGATATATTTTTTTTATATATTTAATTTTTTTTCCCCTGGGTTTGCCTGACTCTTTAGGTTCATATTTGCACACACACACACACACACATATATATATATATATATATATATATATAACAAGAGTTAATATTCATATATATATATATGTATATATATATATATATATATATATATATATATATATATACATACACAAGAGTAAATATTCATATATATATATATATATATATATATATATATAAATATATATATATATCATATGAATTTATATATATTTATATTATGATATATATATCATATGAATAATTACTCCTGTTTATATGAAATATATATATATATATATATATATATATATATATATATATATATTCATATAAACAGGAGTAATTATTCATATGATATATATATATATATATATTGTATATTTTGTATATATATATATATATATATACACACACACAAGTGAATATTCATATATATATGTGTGTGTATATACATACATATATATATATTAATATATATATATATATATATATATATATATATACACACCCACAAGAGTAAATATTCATATTCACACACACACACACACACACACACACATATATATATATATATATATATATATATATAATCAAAATCGCTACACAGTTGCAGTCGCGTTTCGATGTGTATCAAGTCATCTAATAACGTGATTGTAAATTACGGCGAGTGAATGATTTATTTGATTTAAAAGCAAAATAAAAAAATTATAAAAAAAGACACGTTATAAGGTTTATATTACCCAATCGAATATGACCTACACTAAATTTAAACTAAAGCAAATAAATAGATGTTATTGCTCTACTTTTTATTGGTCCCTGTTTTAATATGAAAATCTAGAAGATGTAAGCCATTGAATGACCCATGTCCTTTGAACTTACATGAGAAACTATATATTACTGGATTCATATAAAATATATAACAAATAAAAGTTTACTAAATCAGAGAAATTAATTAGCTATTTTTGTCGTCATTGTCATAAATTTTACTTAAATAATATTTAAATATAAATTTTAAAAAAAATTGTGACCTAGTAATATCCATACTTATACTTGATGTGATAATAATTTTACATACTGATTCTAATACATTTACTTGTTTTAAAGAGAAATATAGTATATTAAAAATTAAAAGTGAATTTTTTTTTAAAATCGTAGTTAAATAAAACGTATTCTAACCTAACCCCCCCCCAAATTTTTAAGTATACAAATAGAAAAAATGCCGTAAGAACTTTTGCCGTTAACAATAAATTAAAAAATCCAGACGACATGCATTTAACGGATGTCAGAATTCATTGAAAAATACATCCCTACCCCAACCAAAACGTAACTAATAACTGATACATCAAAATACAGCGATAATGAACTTGCAAACACCCCTTGTCTAGATGAATGGGTTTCTCTGTATCCTTGGAAACATGAATTAAGATTTTTGCTGTGCTTTTAAAACCCAGTAATAAGTTACTCCAAAATTCTCTTGAGGATGAAATGGAACTAATGTCTTTAATTTAATTACAAAATTCGGAAGCTTTTAACTTCCATTTTTGAAACATGGTTAGAACTGTGTAGCGAATATATATATATATATATATATATATATATATATATATATATATATATATATATATATATATATATCAAAACTCTCTCTGATTCCCTTTTAATGTTCATAGAAGCTGGTAGTTTCTGGTTAACAATATTGTTGAGGTAAACACCGGACCAAAGGATTAGTATAGAAAAGGTTTAAATATACGGGGGATATGGATTAATAATACCATAATAACGAATACCGTAATTCAGTGTGGCGATCCGGGCTACTCAACCCTATATCTTGCAATCCCTTTTTCTATGAGCAGACGTTCTACTCACAGTGAATGGGTGAATCTATGTTCAACAATTGATGTAGAGAAGGTCGTTCGCCTGTCCACACAACAGATTCCAAGCTTAAACAGACCCCGGATATACCTTATTTCCAGTTTTGTTGCAATTGATCTCCAAAAATCCCATCCACTCAAAGACATCTGGTCAAAGTGAATGCCACTTCGAAGACTGAACTTTAAAAAGAACCATTTGCTGGTCTGTCAATCTGAAACACTTACGCTCGAGATACCCCCACCCCGCTTTTCCCTTTCGATGCGGGTATCCCTAGTATCACAGATGTGTCCCCGTAAATTAAATAAAAGGTCAAGCTCGAAATTTTCTGGAGGTTACGCGGATCGAAGAGCACCTGATTAAGGCCGGATAAAATAATAATAATGAGAAGCGTAGGATGAGAATTCGATGGAAGGGTAAATGTATGAATATTTTGAAACATTTGCTAGAATTGTACAATAGGCGCTGGGAAAATGAAATAATAATTTGTCTTCAATTTTTTCCTCTTATTACAGATCAAGTGCAGCAGGTCACGAATATAAAAAAAATCAGCTGATAAAAGTTAATGGAGTTTGCTATGGGAATTCATTTAAAATTGATCTCCCTAGAGGAATAAAAAATGTCCTTGATCAATAGTAATAAATGCAAAAACAAAACAAAAAACCCCAAAGAACTACATATTACAAATTAAAAAAAAAAACTTTTCAGGTATTCATATTGGATTCAATAAGGGGATCAATTTAAAATAAATTTTGCTAGTAAACTGGAGCCCCAATTAACTTTTATAGAATTTAATTTTTTTTTAATTCGTGATTTGGAATGCTTATTCTATAGTAATTTGTGAAAGAAAATTCGATAAAACAAAAAAAAAATATTATTTCTGGTCGCAGTGAATTTTGTACAACTTTGTACAAAAATATTCGTTCTCCGACAAGAACCGAACCTGTATTCTATACGGAACCGACATATATCTTGACGTGCCTTAACCGCTCGAGCCACGGAGAATCGTACAATTAGCAAAGTCGATTTTGCTGTTTCTATCTATGTTTCTATCAATCTTCCATGTCGGAGAACGCATATTTTCTATGAAAATTTTTCGGACATTCAGACTGGTAAATGTTATTATAAAAAATGTTTATTATAAAACAGAGCATGTACTTAAATATTTGTATCAATAAAAGAATGGATAAACATAAAATGTCTTAAATATATATATATATATATATATATATATATATATATATATATATATATATATATAGAGAGAGAGAGAGAGATAGATACACCTAGTGACAGACAAACCTACCTAGGTTTCACCTAAACGGATCGTCAGGGAAAGTTTGGCTAGGTCTGCTCTACGGTTGTATTGAGCTCTTTGTTAGTTAGTTGTTACTCGTATCGGGGTTTTTTCTTTGGGCTTCAGACCTGCATCTGTGCGATTTTTTGTCGGCAGAAGTTCATGTTTGTAGCTCTTTCTTTTTTAAAACCTTTTTTCCTCGAGATTGATTTGATTAGCAAATCAAAAATTCTAGGTTTTTCGAAACGAGTCTAGTTATCTATATTTATATTTATATGTATTTATATTTATATATATATATATATATATATATATATATATATATATATATATATATATATATATATATATATATAATATTCACACACATAAATATAATAAATAAATAATAAGTAAAAAAAAATAAATAAAAGTATTACTGGTTTTTGACTGGTAGGGATAATTTGAAGAGGGATATTAATCCAGGGAGAGCTCAATGTAGACTACAGATAATAATAATAATAATAATAATAATAATAATAATAATAATAATAATAATAATAATAATAAGTAAGAAAGCCTTAAATATTCATTTGGGTTATAATTTATTTCGTGAATATCAAAATATTCATCTCTTCAGACCAAAATCTTTTAGTAAATGGAGAAAATACAGCAGACAGATATATTAGATTTACAGGGGGGAAGAGAAAGCAAGAGAGAAGATGTGCTAGAAAAGGGGAGGAGAATAGTGACGGATGGAGAGATGAGATACAGGGATGTTTTGGAAAAGAAAGGGAAGACGGAAAGGATGGATCGGTAGTAGTAAGCCTAAATAGACTGATCCGCCCAAGAATTTTTTCCTTAAAGTTTTGGAACTTTGTATATTGGGTTATACCGATAATTGACCGATATGGCCCGTTGTTTTAGGACAAACCGACCCCATTTTAAATTTGTCTAATAAAAGGGTCCTTAATACAAATAATGAACAGAAATTACAATAATGATAATAGCATTAAACATAAACGAAGAGATTTTAAATACAGATAAATAAAAAACTAAATTTAGAAAATTAAAATAAATATAAAAAAATATAAAAATGATGGAGGAGAAAATTGATGGATGGACAGGCTCATTTAAACAGATGAGATTTTCTTTCTAGAATTCTAGAAAGAAAATTCGGATTGCCAACACACAAACAGAATGTCTCATATCGAGAATATTCCACATTGAACATGAAGAAAAATTAATTATTTTTAATAATATGTAAAAATCTCCACTTTCACCTGAAGACGGTTGCGAGACCAGACCAGAAACACGTGTCGTGAAATTATGTAAAACAAAGTATAATATTTTTTTCAATAAATCACATTACAACCAAAAACGTTTGCGGCACCCCTCTTCTTTTTAATATACATACTTTTCTCTCGTTGGAACCACTACAACATATATATATATATATATATATATATATATATATATATATATATATATATATCAAAGGAAAAGGTTATAGTAGTTCCAACGAGAGAAATGTGTTTATATTAAAAAGAAGAGAGAAACCTCAAACGTTTTGGTTGTAATGGATTAAAAAAAAAAAAATGCTTTATTTTCCATAATTTTGCTACATGTGTTTCTGGTCTCATGACCGTCATCACGTATTATAAAAATAATTTTTTCTTATGTTTTTCGATGTTAAATATTCTCGATATGAGACCATCTCTCTCTTTCTGTGTTAGTGATCCAAATATCTTAAATATATATATATATATATATATATATATATATATATATATATATATATATATATATATATAAATATATATATATTATAAAAAATATATATATTATATTATATATATATATATATATATATATATATATATATATATATATATATATATATATATCCATATATATATATATTATATATTATATGCTATATATATATATTGTATATATATGCTATACATATATATATATATATATATATATATATATATATATATATATATATATATATATATATATATATATATGGCTTATATTTTATATATAATAATAATAATAGTTGGTCACTCCTATTCGAGGATACCCGTCTACTGCGGCTAGCCAATCCCTAATTCAGACGCTCGCTCAGGCACATTTGTGTTTGTTCAACGCTTGTGGTTTATACTGTAAGTATGATGAGCAGACCTTAGTTAAAGGTTCTGGGAGAGAGCGTGTTATTTAGCGTGATCAACAATTTGAACAAGGACAGGACACTCAAGCCCTTGATCATGATGACTTTTGTCTTTGTGCAAGCACTGCGATTGATGGTCCCCCAAGCGTTCTGTCGACCCAATTTCTGCTACAATGCTTGGATCAACCCATGGTATGGTTTAATATATATGTGCATAGATAACATTATATATATACATTGATTGGCAAAGCCTTTTTTTGCGGTGGGGCGGGGTCGTCGATCGGATAAGGCCTGTCTGACACTACATCGGTTTCTCTATGTCCAGGGAAATTCAGCTCCGGATTCTGTCGGAGAGCGCATATATTTTCTTTAATATGATTTCTCGAATATGATGGCCTGTAGACGAAAATAATCAAATATATGCTTTAATAAATAAACGGAGCGTCTACTCCAATATGTGTGTCCACTAAAAATATCGTTAATGGAGCTAAAATTCTGTCGAATTAATAAATAAAAATCCATGAATTCTTTATCAACACATACATACATAGATACATCTATCTATCTATCTATCTATCTATCTATATATATATATATATATATATATATATATATATATATATTTAGTTGGATAGATGTGAGTTTGTGACCCTGGGTTTCACGCTTTAGCGATAGTCAGACAAATATATATATATATATTTATATTTATATACACTTTTTCATATATATATATATATATATATATATATATATATATATTAAGAATTTAGAAAAAACGCTATTGTGTTGTTAATATGAATACAATAGTATTTTCTAAATTCTTCTAGTTACTAAGGACATTTTGTTTGTTGTTAATAGTTAATTTGTTTTTCAATAAATTCATTACTTTTTTGCCTTGAAAAATTCGACATTGGATGGAATGCGTCGGCTAATACAGTTTTTCTATTGTCTTTTACTGTCTTTTACACACACACATACATACATACATACATACATGTGTGTGTGTATATATATATATATATATATATATTTTTTTTTTTTTTTATATATATATATATATGAAGAATAATCAAATCAAACATTGATCAAAGACCATGAAAAGAGAATGGGCTTTCTTTTTTTTGACATGGTAAATCCTGCTTACTTCAAGATATCTTTTAAGATCTTCAAAAGATCTATCTAAATACAAAGATCTGGAAGTACAATGTCAAAAATTGTGGTGCCTGAAAACATCAGTAATTACAGTTGTTGTTAGGGTTCTTGGTTTGATTGGGGAAGTTTCTGATAGACGCAATGTAGGGATCCCTCGTAGCTCATGCTCTCACTACTACTGCTCACACCTCTCCAAAGGCTTTATCAATGTAAAATGTTTGTGATTTTTGTTTGTTTTATTTTTAACTTTTTACGAAAACGTTCAATAGGAAATGTCATGTTGCCATCTCTGGCCTCAGGTGTCAGATTACGGTATGAAAAGAAATGTGTATACAAAAGAAGTTAAAGGAAATAATAATAATAATAATAATAATAATAATAATAATAATAATAATAATTAAGAGACGAGCACGATTTAAGTAAAGAAAATGAAAAGACAAAACACAAATGTTTGACAATGTTAAACAATAATTCAATAGAAACGTTGCTTGTCTTTTAACAACCCCCCCCCCAAAAAAAAACAACCGAAAAACGGCTGCCCTGGTAACGAAGGCGTCAAAAAGAATGAAACGCCGCTAGTGTGGAGGCATGCAACGGAAACGAGCTTAATATAATGTTGTTCTGACACTGCGTTTTCTATTCTTAATTGCGCTATTCTCTCAAATGTTGAAAAATATTGCGAGAGTTATGTAAATAAATTTGTTTGTTAATAATAATATTTTTTTCAAAAATGATCAGTAGAAAATGTCATGAAGCCATTTCAGACATTAGTTCTCTGTTAAATGTACATTTAACACAAATCAAAGGAAATTAATAATAATAATAATAATAATAATAATAATAATTTTTAGAAAAATGTTGAAATTGAAAACAAGAAAATACCAGTGGTAATAGGTGCACTTGGAATTTTGGAACAAAACAACACATTGAAAGAATCCTGAAAACCCCTAAGAGACATACAGAAAATTGTCTTATTAAGGACACACTAAGGAGAAATGTAACGCTACAATTTAACATAACCACAAGGTCTTTCCGCAGACTTGGTAGGTAGTGTGTCCATAAGAAATCGAATGATGATGATGATAATAATAATAATAATAATAATAATAATAAGAAGAAGAAGAAGAAGAAGAAGAAGAAGTAAGAAAAGCCTTAAATATTCATTTGGGTTATAATTTATTTATAAATATATATATTCACACACACATATATAAATAAAAGTATTACTGGTTTTTGACTGGTAGGGATAGTTTCAAGGGGATATTAATCCAGGGAGAGCTCAATGTAGACTACAGATAATAATAATAATAATAATAATAGTAGTAGTAGTAGTTGTCAAAGTACAAGGACCTTGAAATAGAAATCTCGAAAATGTGGCATATGGGAACATCAACAATCCCTGTTGTAGTTGGAGCCCTAGGACTAGTTGGAAAAGATTCCAGTAGACTAATTGAAGGGATTCCTGGAAGTCCATGCCTCAAGGAGAAAATTGTTCTGACAAGTACAGCCCACACCTTACGAAGGGCTTTATCTATGTAATCATTTTTTTTTTTTTTTTTTTTTTTTGTCAGTGGAAAGTGTCATGATGCCATTTCTAACCTTAGGTCCCTGGACGTGACCCGGAAAGAAATGTGTAAACGCCAGAAATCAAAGAAAATAAAAAAAAAAAAATAATAACAGACTGATCCGCCCAAGAATTTTATTATTATTATTAAACACGTTAAATGTACCAGTAGCATGTGTAAAAGTGAGCATGCCTCTTTTTAAACAGTGTAATGAATGCCTACCTGCCTAGAGTTCAAAAATCCCTTCTGAATGCCTACCTGCCTAGAGTTCAAAAATCCCTTCCGATTTTTCTTGGATAAATAAAGAGAAAAGAGGTCAATTTAACGGTCACAGGACACATTGGAAGAATGAAAAGCAGAATGAAACACCGAATAAACTTTTGACAGAATGGATGACAGAAAAACCATAAAGAGACATAGTAATGGGTCGAAAGTTGGTCAGGAAGTTGCTACTTAGGAAGTCATGGAGATTCATAATCCCACACGGCCTGAAAAATCATGGCGTATAAAAATTTAAAAAAAAGAGATTGCACGAATCAGCGCTTATCTTTGGGTTTCGACTCCTGTTTTCTTTTCTAATTTTTCACTGGTGTGAAGAAATGAAGATATTTTTTGGCATTTTTTTTCCAAATCAGATGTCAATGTTTGGCCGCAGTTCCCTTGGGTTTAAATTCTGATTTCTGTCGTGTTTGTTCTTTATTGGTTTAGATTTTGGTGACTTGTTATTTCGATTGACCAATCGAAGCGCTTATCCCTAATCCCCAAAGGGCTTTTCAAATGTGACTCATCCGAATCCTACATTGCACCCTAGGGAATGCTCTCAAACCAATAAATATTATATAATATAGAAAGCTGAAATGAGTGCTATAAGTAGAAATTATTGTGTCATCCATTTCTTATTAGGAGATCCATTAAAGGTAGATTCTTGCTAAAGATGAATTTCTCTAATAAATCTCCATATAGATAAATTTTCCGTTAACCGCTACACAATCATTTGTACCAAAATAAGAGCAATCTGGAACAGTCGGGTCGGTGGGAATTTTTATATTTTTATAAGCCTGTCTAATTCAAATGAACGTTCAGTCGGTAATTTTTTATATTAGTTTCAGAGACATGGTATGCAATAATCATTCCGCGGAGGAAATTATTTGAAAAATAAAAAGTTGTATTAAATATGCAGCGTGTCAGATTGGAGTTGGGGTGGGATCAAGTAAAAATTATTGTGTTTAGATTAAATTTATCCCTATCGATCTTCACTGAAGAAATACTTTAAGCCTGCCGATATTTGTATTTAGTACACAAGAGAGAGAGAGAGAGAGAGAGAGAGAGAGAGGAGGGAGGGAGGAAGGGAGGGAGAGAGAATGCGAGAGAGAGAATCCGAGAGAGAGGGAGAGAAAGCGAGAGAGAGAAAGAGAGTGAGGGTGGGAGAGAGAGTGAGGGAGGGAGAGAGAGTAGTGGGTAGAGTTTAATAACATGTAGCAAAATAATAATGGCGGCGAGAAAATCGTTTGAATAATAATCATGCCATAAGAAATAACGAAGGAAAGAAATAATTTAATCGAGTCGGCACTTGTATTTGGTACACAAGTTTGAGGTTAATAAACTGGAACAAAATAATCATGCCGTAGAGAGAATCATTTGAAGAATAACAATTGTGCCATAGCAAATATGAAAGGAAGGAAAATTGAAAAAAAATAATTTAATCGAGTCGGCACTTGTATTTAGTACACACGAGTGAGGTTAATAAATTGGGACCAAATAAACGTGCCGCGGGAGGAATAATTTGAGAAATACTAATCGCGCCCTGCCAAATATGCTAGGAAGGAAATTTGAACGAAATAATTTAATCGAGTCGGCTCTTGTATTTGGTATACAAGAGTGAGGTTAGTAACTGGTACAAAATAATCGTGCCGTGGGGAGAATCATTTGAAAAATAATAATCGTGCCATGCTAAATAAGCTAGGAAGGAAATTTGAAGGAAGTCGTGCAAGAAAATAGTCATGTAGCGGTGAAAATTATAAAAAAAAAAAGAACGTCTTATATTAAATAAACATCGTACTTTAGTGGGGTAGATTTAAAAAAAATAACTTAACCAACCCGACATTTGTATTTGTTAAAGAAGAATAACTTATCCTCAGTTTCTAGTCGCGATATTGTCCAAAAGCGTCTCCATGTCCTTGTGGGTGACAAACTGTTTTCCACCCTTCAACCTCTCTCTCACAGGCGGAATGTGGCGAGCGTCACACTGCTTTATCATTTCTTCTAAGGAAAATGCTGGGACGAACTACATTCCTTGGTTCCGCCAGTTCTAACTGGCATGTCTAAGACCCGCCATGCTCCTCATATTGGAGCAACCCACCCTCTTTTCCATCGTATCACATTCAGGAGAAATAATTTCCATTCCAGAAACTTCTTCCTGCGAAACATTTTGTGGAACTAACTCCCAAGCAGATGTTTCCCAGATAACTATAATCTTAACCTGTTCAAGTCTAGGGTTAACCATTAACTTCCCCACATATTCGCATAAACTGACTCTTGCACTGTAACCCTCCACCTTGAGGGACCATCGGGCTTTTTACTGGGTAAACATCACTGTAAAAAAATAATAAATATTATTTTTTTGCTACTTGAAAAATCGTCCTCGTTTCGTTTGGGATTTAAGCTAGCAGACCATTTTTTTTTCAATGCGTATTTTTTCGTCATCGCCAAACAAACAAAAGGGTGGATTTATTTACAGTGATCTTATTCATTATACGAGATGCACATCCAAGCTTACAGCAATTGATATTCCAAAGCAATCACCCATCTAGCTAAGAACTAAGCTCGACGTGGCTTAACTTCGGTGATCTTACGACACCCGATACTTCAACATGATGTGGCCGTAACCCTATACAGAAGGATATAAGAAGTACAGTTTATGGGGATATGTGGTGAAGATAACGGTAAAATCTAGACTTTTTTTTAAGCATTACGCCCCGAGCATGGCGTGAAGCCACTAGGATGCAGGGGGTTGCAGAAGATTTAGAGCGAGAGCAGATAGGAGTGATGAGGAGAGGGATAGTGGATAGATCAAGGTAACTGGAGATGTCGATTGACATTACATTTGAATAGTTGGAGATTATAGCTCTCAGGGAAATAGTAATAGGGAAGGGTGTTCCACAGGCGAGAGGTGCGAGGTATGAAGCTATTGGAGTAGAAGAGACGGCTACATTTAAAAGTTTCTACAATGAAAGGGTGAGAGCTGGATGCCAGCCTCGTAGGGCTCTTGAATTCATGGAGTCTGGGAACCAGTGAAAGCAGTTCATCGGAGCAACTGCTATGAACGTATATGTAGAAAAGACAGAGAGAGGCGACGGGGCGTCTGTGAGAGAGTGATTGTAGACGAGATGCCAGATCAGGGCCAATTATATTATATAACCGACTCTGGATCTTGTCAAGAACTCCGAGGTACACAGAAGGTGCCCCGGACCATATATGTCAGCAATACTCCATGCAAGGGCGAATGGTTGATTTGTATATTTGAAGTATCGATTCCGGGGAGAAAAATTTCCTGGCGCGGCACAGAGAGCCAACTTTCCTCGCGGTGGACGAAGCAATTGACTCAATGTATTTGTTCCATCTCAGGTCAACGTGAGACCGAGCAGACGCAGAGAGTTGCTCTCAAGAGGTTGACTATCAGACATTCTAATGAGGGGCAGGGAAGGATCTCTATGGTGATTAATAGAGAGTAGTTTAGTTTTTGAGGCGTTAAAGTTGACCAGCCAGTTTTTGCCCCAATTAACAACCGATTGGAGGTCCATTTCAAGACAAGCGGCCAGGTTAGTTTTGTCAGCGATACTAGATTTGTTTTTGAGGTAGGAGTAAATTGTAGCGTTGTCCGCGTAGATGCCAACTTGGGAATCTATGGCGTCAGGATGGTCGTTGATGAAAATAAGGAATAGAGTGGGGCCAAGGATAGAGCCTTGGGGAACACCTGTGTAGGAACTGGAGGAGAATCCGTTGAGAACGACCTTCAATTCACGGTTTGACAGGAATGATTGTATTAGGTCAAACAATCGACCTGTAATACCATAACCCTGGAGCTTGCGAAGAAGGCCGCCATGCCAAACCCTATCAAACGCTTTGCAGATGTCTAGGGCCACGGCACCAGCCTCACTTGAACAAGTTAACATTGGCGGAAGGATCCTCTTAGGTATTTTATCCTGGACTGCAGTTCATTCGAAGAAACTCCCCGAGTGGAACTTACATCTCTCCAATGGAATCCAATATCCTGTAGATTAAAATCAATCATTGATTGGAAGCGATACAAGACGAGAATATACTTTTGTACCACAAAATTGGTTACAATAAAGGTTTTACGGAGAATTTTTTATGTAACCGTTGGACATAATAATCGTGCCTGGGGCGAAGTTATACGAACGATAATAAGCCTGTCCTGTACGATTGAATAAGCACGGTTCGGACGAGGAATTTGAATAAAATAATTTAACCTTGACAGTACTTTAAACTTTCTTACTCAAAAGTAAAGCTTAATAGACATGAACAAAATTATCGTACCGCTGAGAAAATGATTTGAAAAACAAACAACATGGCGGACAAAATAGAAAGCTTAATGTCCGGTAGGGAAACTCTCTTCCGGTTTAGTCCATCCATGCCACGTTCTTGTCCCCTCTGGGTATAGACGATCATAGCACTCCACAATTTCCTTTACTTCGTAGCTCTTAATAAATTTTGTCTTTTTGTTATTTCTCCAAAACTCTGTTCCGCCATAATGATATGCGCTGTTTTCCACTCCCCCTCTTGCCCTCAATCTGTCTTGTGAGTATCAGATTTTCCAAACCCTCCTTTCTCATTATGTGCCCCACAACTGTCTCTTCAGTTTTGTGCCATGCATGATATACACTTAGTCGATCATGTATCTTTCGATACATGACTGACGAGGCTGATTTTTTCCCGCAGTAGGTTGCCATTTCTTTCTGCAATAGACCAGTTGCCATCCAAGGCTATAGAACCCGGTCTGTCCTGCTACGTACCCCTACATTCACTTACGTGCTAATACCCTTGGGAAGGGTATGAATCCTCTTCTTCCTCTCCCCCCAGCTATGGGTAAATAACACGCATAGCACGTAACTGACTGACACTTCCTGATGTTAAGTATAAATTTCCTTTTTGTTTTAAAACATGTCGTTGCTTATATGTTCGGTCCATGGTATCCTCAACATCCTTCTGTAGATCCACATTTCTGTTGCTTCGTCTATTCCACCTTCAACCTTTAAATGTTTAAATGTAGCGTCAATCGTCCTCTTCCTGAATCTTTTTTCTTCATTGGCCTTTCGCCTCACTAAAGTGTTATCATTCTTTCACTTCCAGTATCCACTTGCGTTTTATTGGCATTATCGGCTTCCTTGGGGAGAAATGATTAAAAAATATCCTGTAATAAGTTCCAGTAAATTAGACTGAATATTCGAACTTTAATGGTTGAATTTTTTTTATCCAAAATTGAAACAAAATTTTTATACAAAATACTTTGACATTTACACTCTCATATTAGTTTTCAGCTGACGAGTTTTTTAAAAAAATAAATCGCTTACAGCCATTGTGTATACGTGTACGCACTCACCTTGTTTCTTGTGAATGTACATGCGTATGTGTATGAGAATGTATATAAGTGCGTCTGTGTTTCAATGTCTGTGTTTGTGTATAAGTGTAAATACGTAGGATGATGAACACTTGTCGTCTCGATCCATTTCCCAAAATCTCGCCATCTAACATTTTTCAGATTGACCTCCTCCACCTCACTCACTCACACACTCACTCCTCTCTCTCTCTCTCTCTCTCTCTCTCTCACACACACACACACACACACAGAGCGTGCGATGGATAAATTGTCGTTTAGATGACGTGAAACTGATAATATTTACCGAAATGACACCAATATATCTTTTTAAATACTAAACGTAAATTTATTCAATACAATCGCCACTGGTTTCAACTACGGCCTCCAGACGACTTCGGAATCTCCTGCAACTCTTCTGGACGGTCTTCTTGTTTAATTTGGTGAATGTTGTCATAATCTTTGCCTTCTGTTCATCTTTGGAGTTATAAGAAGTTTTGTTCGTCTCTTGATCAAATGCATCCCGCTTATAATCAATGAGGGTTGCAGCCTGGCGAATTAGGTTGCCAGATGTAAGGGGTGATATGGTCATAGAATTGTCTAACAGCTATGACTGTGTTCTCCTGCTTTTCTGGCATGGTGCAGAGTCCTGCTGCTAGATATACGGTCTTTCAGCAGCCACCTCTTGACCAGAGTAAGCACTACCTTCTTGGCTTTGGACCTGATTGACTTGGAGGCATCGTTTTCAATCTCGGCCTCGATTATTACGACAAATTTGGGAGTACTTTTATTACCAGAATGATCAGGTGGAGTTTTCCCAGCTGCCATATCTTCGTAATCACAATTAGACTTATTCAAATCTTTATGCATTCTCTGATCTGACCTCAGATTGGCACCCAATCACTTTGAAATCTTCGTATTGAATGCCGTTTGAAAATTTCTAACGGAGTGTATTGCGTCATGGTGATACCTTACTATACATTGCAGCCGGCAAAAAAAGCGCAAGCGTGAAATTAAAAATATAAAATGGCGACAATTTAACCTTTGCACCCTGTATATACATGTAAAGGGTGTTTCATTAAGACGGATCAAAGTCAGCTGTAAATAAATCAGTGTTATTGGTGAAAATCTATTTATTTCTCTACCGGAAATGATATTTAAGTCATGGCAAAGGTAAGTGAACCCCTAAGATAATATTTTAAAAAATTGTCTCTTGTTTTTCAGATGATCACCAACTCTTAAAAAATTACTAAGATAAACATTTATTAAAACATTTACAACCTTTCTTAGGAAGCTGGAATAAAAAATATTAATTAAAATTAAGATGTGAACCTTTACGTTTAATATTTGGTAACTGTTCCTTTTGTGATTACAATATCAACTATTATTTTTCTATAATTTTAAAAAAAGTTTCTAGCAGTAGTAAGTGCCGATTTTTGACCATTTTTCTAGGCAAAAATCCTAGAATTGCTTGATATTGCACGTGTTTCTTACATGCTCCACCTTCCTTGACTTGAATCACAGATTTTCAATTGGGTTTAGATCCGGACTAGGCCGTTCCAAAAGTTGAAATTTATTCTCACGAAACTCTCTTTTATAGATTTGCTTTGATGCTTCAAATCTTTGTCCATTTGGATGTTGCAGCCCCGACCTAAGCCCAACTTTTGAACTGAGGACCAGACACTTTTGTTCAACATTGCTTGGTATCTTGCAGTGTCCATTGTGTTATAAATGGGTACTATTTTGACTGTCCCAGCTGCATCAAAGCACCCCAAATCATAATGCTGTCACTTTCATGTTTAATTGTTGGTATCAAATTCATCTCATTAAGAGCTGTATTAGGACTTCACCAGATATACCACCTATCGACCCCCCCCACAAAAGCTCTAGTTTGGACTCATCTGACTATAAAATCTTTTGCCAGAATGTTTCTAGCTTATTAATATGAGCTTTAGCGAACATATTTATGCTATTTCATATATATATATATATATATATATATATACATATACACATACATATATATATATATATATATATATATATATATATATATATATATATAGTGTTAAGTGCCAGAATTGTTGGTTCTTTTTTCCGTGTGGAAAGCCCATTAAGGTAGGCAGGTTTTTGTCATAAAAGTGCATGATATCAACAATTAGAATAGAGACTTAATAGAATTAATTTGGAGAAGTTTATCACTTAACTGACTAGTGTTGATTTCTTCATACTTACTACGTAGTTTCGTGAGCACGTCAAGATAACATGTTCACTCTTCAGGGCTTGTTACGTTCTCTACTGTTATTTCTCAATTTTGCCGTATTTATGTGTGGTTTGGTGTAATTTCGTATCTTTTTATATTTTATGGTATGGTTTTCACTTAATGGGTGTTGTTGCTATTACTTAAGTGGTATGTGCTTTTTGGGGGGGCGGGAGTGATTGCTTTGCATTGTGGTGGCCTCATTATGACCGTATTCTACTTAATTTTTTATGCGGAATTTGTTCTTTTTACAATGTTGGGTTGACCTACTTTATTGAGTTGATGTGTATTTCCACTTGTTTTTTTTTTACGTCATGGTTAAGTGTTTGCAAGGTCAAACAGTTAACCATGACGTAAAATGGAAATCCCGTCCTGCGGCACCACTAAAAGTGCCTCTAAAGATACCTAAAGTTGACCCAAGGCTGTTCAGAAACTTTTGGTAGTTGTGCTGGCATGAAACCACATGTCATCGTGATCTAGTGTTTGAGCGTACTGGCTTTGTTAAAACTGTTGATCGTACCAGATAGCTTCCTCCTTCCCTGAAAATGTAACTAGGGACCGCTCACCACAGTTGCTGTATAAGTCACAGTGAATATTAAACAAACATAAAATGTGCCTCAGTAGGTGTTTTCGACAGGGATTAGCAAGAGGAAACGGATGTTCTCGTGAAATGAGTAGCCGTCAATTATGTATGTATGAGTGTGTGTCTGTGCGTAATTGCAAAACACCACGAAATTAGATAAGGACACATGACACGTAAATTTGTTTTATTGCATTGAAGAAATGTACAGTATGAACAAATTCATTGAGGTGATTGAAAAATTTTCTTTATTTAATAACGGCTTATACGACTTGAGAATTACGTTCCACAACTTCTGCAAAAACTGCATATTTTATATGTGTGTGTCTCATGGTATTTTCCTGTAAATGTAAGTGAGTGTGTATCTCGGGCCATGTGTGTGCGAGCGTATACATTTTTATACAGATTGGTATGTGTTTCTATGTCTACAAGATGTATTAAAAAGTTAACGGCCTTACCAATTTCCCAGAATCTGACCAAATTATCAAACATTAATAAAAAAGAGTAAATGATGTTGAATTTCAATTTTATGGAAACGGTCTTCTTCGTCGGGTCGATAATTTTTTCAACACACCTTTATATATATAGTATTAAATTGTAAAACTGTTAGGTGCCAAAATTGCTGTTTTTTCCGTAGTTTACTGGTTGAGAAGCATTTTAGGCAGGCATGTTTTTGTCTTGAAGTGCTCGATATCAAAAAGTAAGGATAGAGCGTTAATAGTATTAAAACTGTGAAGAATCTTGTCACTTAACTGAATGGTGGTATTTCAGTCATGCCGACTTCGAAGTTTCGTGAATGCATTGTTGTAATGTCATCACTATTCAGAGTTATTATCCTTATATACATACATACATAAATATATATATATATATATATATATATATATAATATAGATGTGAATTGAGATAAAATATGGATCGGAATACTACTGAATGATTGCATGAAGAACAAATAGAAAACCTTCATAAATCTAAGATGTTACATTTTCAGTAAAGAGAATGAAATGTGGAGAAAAAATTCTAGTATTTTTATTTTTGTATTATTTGATTTTTTATTGATTAAGCAGACTTCACGTGCATTTGACTTGTCAAGCAGCGTTCCTGTGTATCATTTATATGAGGGATTCAGATGATATTGTGCATTTAATGTGTCTGTTTCTGGTAGGCATATATATATATATATATATATATATATATATATATATATATATATATATATATATATATATATATGAGGTTTGAATTACCTATTAATGAAAGCATGTTTCCCATTGGAACTTCTGCCAATCTATATCTGCTAGCTTCAGTTTCATACCAAAAGCGTAAACAGTAATTTGTAAAGAGATACTTTTAGCCAACATTGTTCCTTATTACTATTGTTGTGGGAAATTTGTCCTGGCTTCCCACATAAAAGAGTTATGGCTAAAAATGACAGAAGAGATAAAAGCAATAACGGCTTGAAAGTTTAGAATGGACAATTATTTCTTTTAGGCAGAAGAATAAAGGCTCAAATTCCTGTTTGTAATAATAGAAGAAAATGTTTATTTACATACATGAAAAATGTAAAGGGATATATATATATATATATATATATATATATATATATATATATATATATATGAAGAAAAAAACCAGAAAAACAAAAAAAATCTGAATATGCAATTATGTAGTATTAATGTTAATATAAAGTCGACGTCGGACGTTTCGGTCTATTTAAGACTATCTTCATGGACATTTTCATTTAAACATAATTAACATTAGAACTTATGAAGATGGTCTTAAATAGACCGAAACGTCCGACGTCGACTTTATATTAACATTAATACTACATAATTGCATATTCAGATTTTGTTTGTTTTTCTGTATTTTTTCTTCATACTGTCGGATCTATATCCATATATTTATATATATATATATATATATATATATATATATATATATATATATATGAGAGAGAAAGGGAAAAGAAAAGTCCTTTAACTTAAACGAAGAACAATTTCATGTAAAGGCCTGCTCAAAATATTTCTCTGAGTGCATAAAATTTCTTTAAGCAAGTAAATTGTTTTTAAGGGGTTAATACTCATGTGATTTCCTCAGAGCTCTTGTTGAGGGGGAAACAAATGGAAGATCTGCAGTTTGTAGATGAGTGAGTTTGTAGGCTGACAATAGGAATTTCAAGGTCCTAGGAAGCAAATCTCGATTAGTTTTTAGTGGAGGGCCAATGTTCTGCCTTTAAAGCCCAGCATGTAGATTTCTTTCCTGAAACAAGTTCCGAAGATGATTGGTGTTGCTGTCACTGACCTGATGTTATCACAGATGATGTCAAATTGGCTCAATTACCAAACTGAGTATTATATATATAATGTAAATCTATTTAAACTCGGTGGGTGAAAAAACCTGGATAGCACAATTTTGAAACAAATTGGCAGTGGGGAAGAAAATTTTGAAAAATTGAAAGAACCAGAAACCTCCGAGCAGGCCGAAAGAAATCATCCAGTACCTTAAATTTCTGGCACAAAGAAAATAAAAAAAACAGCGTGTAATAAGTTAAAATGAAGAGTGCTCTATGTAGAGTAAACACAAAATAAATAAATCCTAATGAGCCAAGTTTCAACACGTCTTCAGATGATAATTATGATTATCTGAAATTCTCCTAATAATTTCTATCACCTGTATATCTTTGCTTGGACCGGCTTCTAATGCTCTGGATGGAGCGGCTTGAGGATAGTAGTCGTGGCTCGTGGGGGCACAGTCCTATGGGTAAGGGGAACTCGGATGTGTTCCAACACGGAATATGTGATTGAGCGGCGCTATATCGAGTCTAATTCGTTACCTCTTCGTCATCAAGTCCCGTTGGTACAGTGGGTATGACGTTTGCCTGATATCGTAACTGTTCTCGGTAGTGGATGCGCACTGCCGAAGAGTCCCAAATATAGAACGAAACGGCCGTCCAGTGCTTTCTGCATTCTAGACTCGATGAATTACTTAATTATGATTACTTCAAATCCTCCTAACAATATATATATATATATATATATATATATATATATATATATATATAAAAGTTCTTTTTACCAGTGCGTTTCATCATTTGATCAACACAAATAGAAGGATTTAATCTCGCAACAAGTATTTATAAACAAAAGTAAAAATGTTAGGTTTTCAAAAGTTTTAAATTCAAGAGACGCTCATAAATATTCATCAGGTTAACTGAAAATTGTAAGTAAATTATGGGAGATGCTAATTGACGCAGTTTAATGTCAAATAAACGAAAGGGAGCAAAAGATGTTGAAGTTCATTTTCTGAAGTGTTCCTTTTGTCATCATAATGTCCATTTACAGATATATTTTACTTACATCTGAAATTTTTCACACGCACACTTAAATCTTGCATAAAATATAGTTTTAAGATATGATATATTTATGAGTATAATTGTTCAAAATTGTGATATAGAAATAGAGTCGCTGCCGACTCTTGAGTTTGAACATAGATCGCCAGTGACCAAACACAGGCGATCATTATTGAATTAAGCAGACCACGTGGCCATAGAGGAATCGCACAAGTAGTAAGTCGCGTGATGTCTAACTGATCGCCATTCCTAGCCTATCCTCTATACTATACCGATCACTATTTCTAGTCTATACTCTATTACTATATGAACCGCTATTCTCTACTCTATTCACTATATTATTTTTCTATTCCGATCACTAGTCTGTGGTTACTATTCGATCGAGTATTATAGAGCAAGTACTATTAGTGCTAGTGCTATTCGAAGCCGTCTGACACCAGTATTGATCAACATCATACTATAGTGGTATCTGTGATTACAAAGTCTCTACTACAACGAGCCTTGCGAAAATGACAACGAGTGTTCGTTGACATCACAAAAAAAATCAAGGAAAGAGTGTATAAATATAAAAATGGTCACTTAGGTCAACACCGTGTGTCTACTTTGTTTTATGCTTGACCGCAAACTTCAGGCCATATTATCGATAGATAGATAGATAGATAGATAGATAGATAGATAGATAGATAGGGAACAGCAATAGTAACAAACATTTGTTTCGAGCTGAGGTAGATAGGATGGCATGGAAGAAATGAGTTGCCATGACGATCACCAGACCTAACACCTACAGACTTGTGGGTGTACTGACAGATCTTGTTTACATGCAAAAACTAAAAACAATTGCTGAATTAAAATAAACAATTTCTGATAAATTTTGTGGGCTCCGAGCGCTTTCGCTTAAACGTTTTGATAGCATTTTTAAACCATCTCCAACAGTCCTTACACACCATTTAAAACAACGACATAACAAAAAATACTCTTTGAAAATGGCTAACAATGGATGGAACCAACAAACTTATATATGGGGTGTTGCAAAGCGACAGAAATTATATTAAAGATTCCGGACACGTAAATGTTTTATTGAATTTTTAATAAATGCTCCTATGAACAATTAAATGAAGTGATTGAACCATTTTGTAATTCATTAACGGTACATATGATTTGAAAATCTCACCCCCTACTCCCTACAACAATCGGATATTTTATAAATAGTGAAAGCCAATAAAGAAGAAAGAATGGTCTGAGTAAAAGAAAAGAGACTCATATGGACAAGAATAAAAATAGAAAAAATTCCAAAGTCAACTAAATCGATATCGAAGGAAAGACAACTGAAATCAATCTTGTGGTTTTGCTGAAAAGCTACAATTAAATAAAATAAATTGTTTGATGCGGTGAAGAGAGCGGAAGTGAAGCTGTCTTCTAGCGTTTTATTTTCCCGCCCAAAAGCCTCAAAGATTCTGAACCAAAATCGCTCCAGCCTCTTATGCCCAAAAGACAAAATTCATTTTCACTGTCGAAAATTAAACGTGCGCACGCGCACAATACACATTCACGCAAACCATCACACGGGCCATAAGCAATTTTTTGTAACACTTTCAGTGCCAACATGTTTTTTTTTTAATTGTTTTAGTTTTATTTTTGATGGTTTTAGTTATATTTTTGATGGTAAAGTACAGAATCTGTTTATTAGCAGTCTTTTTTTTTTCTGCTGGCTATTGTAAAACCAAACTACTAGTAAAAATACACGTTTTTGTAAATAAGCAATTTAAGATTTTGAACGGGTCGCTTAAATTTTGCGAAAGAATTAGTATTCAAGTTGTTTAATATTTTAGGCGTGTGTCTAATAAACCGAAAAGAAAGACATTTCAGCGTAACTAAACAAATGAGTAGAATTCTTGAATTATCATCATTTATTAAAGTTGGTGCATTTTATGCCGCTGTGGTCACTGTCCTGTTGTAATTGTAGTTCATGGTGACAATGTAGGCAAAAATAGTGCTGTTCCTTTTGCAGCAGGTTACCTCGTTCCTGCTTTCAGAAGTTCTTCCACCAACTGGTAAAGCCGTTGAACTGTGAGGCGCGATTCCTACGCCCATGTTGATGCCCTCTTGGCACAAGAGGGTTGGGAAAAGGTGTTCACCTTTAACAGTCGCTTTGGGAAACCTTTCTGACTATCTCCCCCCAGTTTAGCCAGTAGCCCGATGTGTAAGTGTTGGATGCAGACCGTGGACCAGTAGTGGTCCGCGTCC
>CAHIKZ030000623.1:775000-787500 GCA_903632075.3 Acanthosepion pharaonis
GTTCGATCCTCACTGGGTGGCCCATACTTTCGGCTTTGTTCCACATCTAACCTAGAAAATAACTAATGGACACCTCGAGGCGGTGTAATGGTTAGCAAGCTTGTCTCGCTAGAACAATCACGACTGAGTAGTGAGTTCGATCCTCGCTGGGTGCCTCTTACTTTCGGCCTTGTGCCACATCTAATCTACGCCTGGAAAATCACAATATTGTCATAACGGGTGATGAAAAGTGGGCTATATACAACAATGTTCAATGCAAAAGTCATTGGATTGACAAGGATAAATCTCCATAACTCTCCTGAAAAAGCTGAACTACATCGAAGCAAAAGAATGTTGTGCGTGTGGTGGGATCGCCTAGTTATTATTCACTTAGAAAAACAACATGCACATTTATATTTCCAGTAGCTGCAAGATGTCCGCAAATGTTGGGTCAAATAGCGACCTGCCCTCGTCAACAGGAAAAATTCTGTTCTCTTCCATAACATTGCAAAGCCGTATACAGAAAGAATAATATCGGTAAACATTTGGACGTGGATTGTTCTTTTGAGAGCGTAAAACTTCCTCTTTATTTCTGTTGACCCCGGGTCCACCCTGACCCGGATTGATAGCACCTGTTAGGGTCTCAGCTATGGGCAAATAGCTGACTCCCCAAACTGAGATAAAAACACTATGAAAGTATAAAAATATATTTTTATATTAAAAGTATCAGTAATATACTTCTGCAATATATATATATATATACATATATATATATATATATATAATATTAGTGGTAAATATACACATACATATGCAAAATATATAAATATATATACATAGATGCATACACATACATATATATTTTTTGAATAAAAAATTCCAAGAGGATAGAATCCAGGTAGAACTCAATGTCCGGAACTGAGTAAGGATATAATAAAATGGCTTAAACACTAATATTCCATGGTCATAACTTATTCCATTGGAATCGTAAATACGATCCAATTTAGCAGACCTACAAATTAAAAAAAAAACAGAAAAAAACAACTCCGGGAATAAAAAATAAAATTTAGAGAGAGTGTAAGTATGGAGTGTTGGACGAATGTTAGAGTTATAGAGAGGGGTAACAGACGAGAGAAGGTGGGAGATTAAAATTTAATAGAGAGAAGTTTTATAGAGGGGAGTCAAAGACGGTTTAAGTGAGAGAAATATGAATGTTGTCAGATGTCTAATACATTAAAGATGTAACCGGAAAGGATACATTTTGTGGTGACATACACACACAGTAGACGATCTAATCTTAAAGATCAGAAGAAGAGGGAGGGAGAAGAAAAGAAAAGAAAAAGGGGTTGGGGAGAGAGATGCGGAGGGGGAAACTAAAATTGAAGGGCATTTATCTGTTACCCCTCTCTATAACTCTAACATTCGTACCACACTCTCATACTTACACTCTCTCTAAATTTTATTTTTTATTCCCGGAGTTGTTTTTCCTGTTTTCTTTTTGAATTTGTAGGTCTGATGAATTGGATCGTATTTACGATTCCAATGGAATAAATTATGACCATGGAATATTAGTTTAAGCCTTTTATTATTATTATTATTATTATTATATATATATATATATATATATATATATATATATATATATATATATATATATATTGCTAGCATTTTGTAAGACTAATTACTAATGCTCACAAGAAAATTAAATTTCAGCATTAAATACCACATGAGGAGTTGATATGCCGCTAAACAAGCAAACAATCAAGCAAATAATTGTGAATATGTAATTAGATAAAATGTGAATATGTAATTGAATAAAATGTAATTGTACTTTGTACAATTTTATTCTGAAAAGAATAAAGTTGCTAAAAAAAACAAGAATTATTTATGCCTCATCCTAAAAGACCTCAAATGAAGGCAAAGCAACGTTGACTTCATTTTTTGCTATTAAGAAAAGATTACATTCAAAATTTTAGCATTTAGGGTTTGAACTTGTTTTTCCAGTTTTTGGTCACAATTTTTGGGGAGTGTTTTTTTTTCTTTTCTTTTCATTATTCCAGTGTAGTCAATGTCTAGATTTATTTGCCAACATAGCCAGACTAGTTTACGTTCAAATCGACAAATCAAACAAGGACAAGCTTTTAATAATACATGAGACAGAAAAGCGTTGGAAATGAGGATTCAAAAAGAAAATATTCTAATGATTTATGTGCCATGCGTGATTGATGCTAGAAACGTAAGTTTTTTTTCAATTTAAAACAGAATTTTAACGTAAAAAGTGAAAAAAAAAGAAAGTTTATCACTAATCACTTCGTGATCAGAATCGAGACAAAACGAGGAAAAAAAAACACCCAGGCAGAAAAAAAGGATTGTTTATAATTGTACACCAAATTGTGTTAGCCAACTTAGAAACATGACAGAAATAAGACAAAAATTTGACCGTCTGGCCAAGAATTGGAACACTGAACTTATATTTATTCTAGTATTCGAGTAGTAATATTACTATTTAAGTTTCTTAGGTGAAGCAATATGAGAACGAGCAAATAAATACTTTCTTTTTTTTTTTGTTTTGTTTGGCCTTCTCGCCAAGCTCACCTTTCCATGGGTAGAGGAGTCTTTGTTATAAAACCTGAAAGATAATTCCTGTTTTTAGCTTAGCAAAAGACGAGACATTTGATCAACTATAATGTTCTCTACGCACGGATATTTATCTGATTTCGCCATTCTTCCAGAGTGTTTAAGAAGTAAAATACAATTGCCGGTATTAAGGTTAGTTTAGTTCTTAAATTTCTGTTATGGCATACCACAAACATTTGAAGTATTTGACCTTCGTTGAAATTTGAGTATTTATAAAAAAAGTAGATTAGGATATAAAAAGAAACTTTTCATAGCGGAAACAACCAAATTTCTATACATTAAACAGAAATAATATGAATCAGTTATGCAATATCTTCACAGGAGCTAGCAGCTTTTGCGAATTTGATAACTCAGAACTCGAGATTTGACTATAAAACACAATCATATCACCCACAACCTAATGGGGTTGCGGAAAGAATGGTGCAGCCAGTAAAAATGGGATTAAAAGCATTTTCCCCAAGTAGAGATACTATAGACAGTTACCAAGGTTACTACTTAGTTAGGTACCTCTACGAAATTTAAACAAAAAGAGCATAGCATGATGAAAAAGACGCCGAACTTGTCGAAAACAAAATTTTATCGTCTAATGTTCATATTATTATTAAAGAGGAAAGATCAAAGTATTTTTGGGGTATTTTTTTTACATTTTTTAATAGTTCCTCGCACATCCGAAATTTTCGTTAAAAATCTTGTTTTTTTTGTCAAAAAAAAAGGACAGATAATCCATCATTTTCAATCATATTTTTCCATTTTATAAAAAAGATGAAAATCTCACTATGATATTCTTTTACAAATCAATTATCATTATTTCAAAACTTATTTTAATAGAATCAGAAATTATAATGTTTATTAAAATATTTTGAACCAAGCTTAACTTAGCTTCTGCGCCGAAAAAAATGTTGAAAATAAAACAAAGCAAGTCATAATCTTTCGCGTCACTTGACAGGTAACGAAATACATTTTTATGACGTTTAGATAACTTACGGGAGGATAATTCTTTCTACGGATGGAAGGAAGTGAAATTATTTAGATTTAAGTGAACAAATTATTTACCTCGTTACTTTTAAGGAAAACTTTCAGCTTCTCCATACGTGTTTCGCAGAGAACAATGCTGAACTCAAATAATGCAACTTAATTGTATTCTGATTGGTCTTCCGTACTTTGTAATTACCGCCCGATTATAAACACAAAATTACATTTCTTAATTACTGCGGATCTTCTGATTGGTCCAAATGATACAATTTTCAAAGCGCTAGACAATGACAATCTCATAAGGACACTTAGAAAAATTGATGTGGCTTTTAACTAATTTTATAATATTTTTTAAAAACTTAATGTAAAAATCTATTATAATTAACGAAATAACAAGTAATTGTATTAAAAATTCAATTTTCATTGAAAAAATATTTTGCTTTCAGAAAATATTGTCCATATTCATAAAAACAACTAAAAACAAATAAAAGCATTTGAAATTAAATAGTATCTTTGTTTTATTGAGTTTTGTATATTACAATTCAGAGCTGATTTCCAGGTATTGCGGATCCAATTAAAAAAAAAAAACATGATTTGCGTTCTTCAAAGCCTTGTGCTTTTAACTATTGTAATCACTAAAATTGATGCGCTCGAATTTCTAGAGTTTCTCATAAAATTAGTTAGGGGTGGGGGTGTTAATAAATATAAAAAAAACATATTTCTGCCATGACTTTAATAAAAAAAACAATATTTATAATAATTTCGATCATCTGTGAATAGTTTCTGAAAGTTTCATTAACATCCGACAATTATCTTTATTTTTGCAAGATTTTCCAAATTAATGTGTGTAATGCAAAAAAAAAAAAAACGTACTAAAAATTGTCTATGTTATTTACTAGTTCCGGTTAGTACAAAGAGAAACAAGGTTTTTTAATCAAAATTTAGAATGTTCTAAAAAGAAGGAAAAATTTTAAAAACTAATTAAAAAAAACTTTGGTCTTTCCTCTTCATAAAAACATAAGCATTTAGACGATAAAATTTTGTTTTCATAACGTTTGGCGTCTTTTTCATCAGACTATGCTCTTTTTTTTTAGCGATTTCGTGGAGGTATCTATCTTAGTTATAGGTCTATTCCACAGGCAGACAGATTGTAAAGCCTATCTCCGTTAATGGGTAGACAGATAAGGTCAACAGAAAAACGATGAGACTGAGTTAACAATCTAGTAGCACGCTAAAATTCATGCACTCGCGACATTAGATAAAAAAAGAACAGTTGCCATGGAAATATTTGTCGAAAAGACAGAGAGAATCCACATGGCGTTAGTAAGAACGTGACTGAAGTCGAGATGCCAGATCGATTGTATTACAGGCCCTTCTTTGAATTTTGTCAAGAATCTAGAGATATATAAGCAGGAACACCAGACTAGATACAACAGCCATATTCAATGGACGAATGGTAGAAAATTTATGATTATCAAATCATCAAACTGATTATCAAATTGTCGATCTAATTATTAAACCCTACTATGTTTCACCATTCAGGTTGAACAATTTAATCTTATTCTCGTCGTGAAAATTTGATGTCACACGAGAAGCATCAAAAGTACAACTGGATAGAAGTTTAAGTGAAATATAAATACGACGATCATTCTTTTTAACGCTATAAAATTATCGAAATGAAAGTTTCAATACTTAGCAAAGCTGGCTATATTTCTGAGATGAGGTATTATAATTATTTACACTATTTATATTGTACGGACCGTTGCCCTCAAGGACGTATGACCCAGTGGATAAAAGCGTTGGCTGGATCCAGTGACTTTACCTAAAGAATTGTGAGTTCAATACCTGGCTACAGTAGAGGTGAACAAAAGATTTGAGTTAAAAGTGAGATAACTGATACCAAATTATCTGGTGGACGCATGGAAAGTGGAACTAGAACAATCTACCCCAGTGAATAAAATAAAGGCTGGAGCGTACAACGGTCGAAACGTCGTGAATATGGCAACAAAGATGAGGACAACAGTCTGAACAATGTAAATAGTGTAGATAATTAGCAAGGCATTTAAAAATACGGAGCCAAAATATTATAAAGAAAGACATAACTAATTGATAATGCCACTTATCAGACATCAACAATCAGAAAAATGATCAGTAAAGTGCTGTCGATATTCGGCATTATAATCAGGACCTTGATTATCTGAATTTCGTCGGTGAAAAAAATATTTGTAGCTCTATGATTATTACATAAGCGTCGACGTAAACTACAGCCACAACTTTCTATATTCAATGATATAAAAATATATAACAAAAAATATAAAAAAGCTACTTTAAGAATATATGGTATAACATATAAAGCTACTTTAAAAACATATGCTATAAAATACAAAGCTACTTTAACAATATATGCTATAAAATATAAAGCTACATGTTATGGTGAAACACACCTATTCTATAGTTAATAGACTCTCCCACCTATAATAAGTAGGAGTAGTAAGAGAGTCAGTCAGTGGGTCGGTCAGTCAGTCGATGTCGGACGACAGTTAGTCGAATACGAAAGTATCAGCGACCACAACGAGATTACTCTGCGTTATACCTATTATATCAAGTTCCTAACGTTTTGTACGTCGAACCTATTTTAGGACCGACTTAGTACAAATACAATCCTCCACTGCGAAATAACTCCACAACACTACATTAACAACATATGCTGTAAAATATAAAGCTACTTTAACAACATCATACTTATTATAAAACCCAGGTTGTGTGTGTCTGTGTGTGTGTGTGTACGTTTATATATTGGATCGGATTCCACTACATTTTTTAAACTGATTTCAACAAAATTTCACAGGACTACGTAAAATTACCTTTGCGGTGGTTCTGACAGCGCCAAAAATCCAAAAAACAATTGTTTTGCACGAAATGAATTTGAAACAATTATATATTTTGAGAATGAAAAGGGACAACTCATATCGAGTTATACTTATTATAAAACCCAGGTTGTGTGTGTGTGTGTGTGTGTGTGTGTGTGTGTGTGTGTTCGTTTATTTATGGGATTGATTTCCTACATTTTTTCAACCGATTTCAACAAAACTTCACTTTTTTTGGCAGGAGTGTTTTTTATTGTCTTGCACACTTTTTTTCTTTATTTTTACATTCAGAATGCTTTAAAAATTCCATTTACAAGACAATTGTTTATAATAAAATTCTATTCAATCGGTAGACTCATAACGATTGAAAACAATGTTTTTGTTTGAGCTTGGGTTTGATCAATTCGTAAAACAAAAAAAAAACAAAAAACAAAACAAAACCAAAATATAAAATTAATTAAGACATGCGTGTCCGTCAACCTTAAACAATAATCTTTGTCAATTTTATTTTTCAGTCTTTATGACGGTCGATACCTGATCTATCTCTTACTGTTACATCCCCGGGCAACGCCGGGCTCTACTGCTAGTATGCTATAAAATATAAAGCTACTTTAACAATATATGCTCATAACAGTCGCGTGAATGTACCATAAATGCGTTTATATAACATATAACCATAAATAAATTTTTATATTCATAATCATTTTTATCGTAATATATACTTAAAATCTGAAAAGCTACTTGGACAAGATGGGTCGCTCGATTTTGAAAACGTGATATTGCACTCAGTTTGAAAGTTGGCGCGTGACATGCTAAATAAGGAAAAAGAAACATCTTTTTACAAATCGTTAGCGTTTTTTGAGGAAAGAATTTTCAAATATTAAGTTTTGGTTTAAAATTGGAGCTTTGGTATTTCATTCCAGCCATCAGTGAAAACCTGATATAAAATTTATAAGTTATTAAAGCTTTACAATAATTTACTAAATCCGCATATGAGCAAAATGTATGACGCAAACACATTATTACTAAATCACCCTTAATCAATGTCACACTGATTTAGTGTGCCACTAATTAAGATCTTCATTTAATTCAAAGGGTAATTCTATTGAACAATTTAGCTAGTTGTAGTGTGAATTTCAATAAAAAAGAATACAGATTTAAAATATTTTTGTCTTATAATTTGTGCCCAGCATTATTATATATATATATATATATATATATATATATATATATATATATATATATATATATATATATATATTCAAGGATACCCGTCTACTAGCTCGTTCAGGCACATTTATGATTGTGATTGCTGGTTTATACATTTTATTGTATTATCTATGTGTGTTATCTAACGTGACAACAATTTGAACAAGGCCAGAACGGTCAAGTTCCATCTAATTTCACTCACAAGGCTCGGGTCAGCTCGTGCTATGGTTTTCAGGTACAAAGGTGCAGCACGCTGAGATCAACAGTCGATAACATCAGGAAGTCTCCTGATGTTATCGACAAAATCGAATATGGTGAGAATCCAACCCGGGTCGCCTGGTCAGAAAGCAAACGTTCTAACCACTCGGTCATGCGCACTCCGCCCTTCGACATAGCCTCGTCTGGGGATTCTCTTTGCCCGGAGGCAGAGAGTTTGACTAGCACAGCTGGTGACGAATCTCCAACTGCAGACCAACATACAGTATTTACTATTGTATTTATATGAATGGGAACATACCCATTATCGTCCGTAGGTATGCTACAATAGCAAGAAATATATCAAATTACTCTTCTTAAAATAGTAAAATAAGATATTTCTGTATATTTTTTTTTTCAGATCATATTTAAAATTAAATATTCAAAAATTGATAAGTTCTATAAATTTAATATTTAATGTCACATCTTGTCATATGCCCAGCTTTCAAACTGGGTGCAATGTTGATTTTCTGAAAGAAGTGAAAAATAAAGCTGCCCTCCTATGAAAATATACGTTCACTAAGGAGGCGTCGAGCCACTGTAAGCTCTTTCCGTAATAATTGCTATAAAACTGAAAAATACTTTGATATATTGTAATTTACAGAGGTATCGAAGTACTATAAACATTTTCTCTAATGATTGTCACTGCTACAGAAATGTATATAAAGACTTAAAACAACTTTAAAACTACATAGACATTACAGACATTATTTTAATCTTACGTTTTTGTTTTCTCTAATCGTAATTATAGAAATACAATATTAAAGATTGGAAAATTACTTTGGCAGTAATTGATCATTACAGAAGTGACAATGTACAGAAAACTGTATCCATAATCATAATTCTAGTTACAGAAATATAGTTAAGACTTTTTGCTATCATGACTTTTATATTGAATCTGATGTATTAAAAAGCTAGATACATAATAGAATCTATAAATATATGATCAAAGTCCATTAAAATCGAATAAAACTTGTTTAATATAGAGAAGGAATTATTTATGAGTCAGCGTGCCATAAAAATTCATTCATAATCGAAATAAAGACTTGGTTAAGAATTATGAAATTCTAATAAAAAATCCAATTTGGCAATGCATGGATATTAAAAGAAGGCAATGTATTATTTATTTGTTTGTTCATCCTAAAAGCAAGAATGTTTTTTGCAAAGTTCAAATTAATCTAAGAAAAAACTATAAATTTACATAAGAAGAAAAATCAATGTGAACAAAGCAATTGTCTTCTTTTTCTTCCAGTAAGCACTTTCATTTTTTTATACTTCCACTTTTCTTCCTAATCTAACTTTTGACTAACACTGAGTCAGTTTGTGTGTATATTCCTTAAACCTCTGTCGCTTAAATGGATTCTTTACTTTTGTCCAAATGTAGTATGTAACTCACCTCAGTTGATGTTAAATAGACTTTGCATTCAGTGTCCTTCAGAGAAGCCTGGTGAATCAGCGTGTTTACATAAGAGATACAATCTAACCGCTGGGTACAGATCCACGCTTAGTCTAATATCAATGGCCCCAAAATATGAATAAATGACCGACCCAGCTGCACATAGGATCTGCAGGTGTGGCAAAAATCGTATGATAGGTAGACATATAAACACACATCCAAGAGGGAATATATATATATATATATATATATATATATATTATCGCGAGAATTCAAAACCCATGTTAAGAGAATTACCCCAGATCACAGACCCACTCTCGAGTTCAATAAGACGTAATTTTACTGATGTGTGATTTAATTGCGTGTTTTCTTTAGCAATGTACGACGAAAAGGAAAAGGTTAAATGGATGCTCATTTGTATATATTAACGAGAGGCTCCGGAGATGAGATAGTGTGACTCACCTCAGCGTCATATCAGGGAAGTCACTATATTGACAGATCCTGACAGGTGAACACTTGGTCGACCCATCAGCGCCTAAGATATGCTCGCATAGAAGAAAAAAGAAGCTGACAGGTAGAAATAAAAACACCTATCCTAGTGGCAAGCATTCTCATACACCCTCACAAGAATATAGAACCCACGTTCGGAGAAGGCACCAAAGCCACAGACCCACTGGTCGAATAGGACTTACGATGTCCTCTGTTGAATAAAATGTAATTTTATGACGGATTTTATCTATTATTGTATTGATAATGTACAATAAAAACGTTATTCAACGATAGATGTTCTTTCGTATTTATTAACAAGTAGCCCCGGAGCTGATAGAAATAGCCACTTAAAGGAAGACATATGAAAACGGATAGCTAGACTTACGCATCAAAAGAGCATATCATTGTGTTCATGTTGCTCTGTTATTAGCAGATAAATAAGACGAGAATTAAGTCACAGGCATTCGTGATAGGACTCGTTACAACGCCTTAACAGCTATAACGTCGAATAAAATAACAAACAATGACCATCAAATTTCAAATAGAAATCGGTACATTCATAAGTGTCACACTATAAAGTCGCCCTGCATCATCCAATCGTAGACTAAATAGCTGGAAATAATAATATAAAAAAGAAGAATATATATATATATATATATATATATATATATATATATATATATATATATATCTTATTCAGACGTCTTACGTTACACCTATCTGATCACAGCTCCATTAGAACCGATTTAAACACACACACACACATTTACCAGACTCCATTAGAAACATACTAGTAGAAAACACAAATATAATAACTTCATCCACCTATAAAAAAGATTAAAAATAATGGAAGCTTTAATAATAAAAAAGAAAAAGCCAACTCTTAACAATATTAACTACGAACAAAGCCACAATGTGCTAACCGTATTCGGAAATTAAAGACATCCCTACCACACACTAAGACATACATAGAACGCACACACTCAATTAAGCTGAAAAATCGAAACATCCTTGAAAATGGCTAAAGGTTTAGCCGAAAGCGCTCGGAAATATAAAAGATTTGGACAGTTCTTACACAACCTTCGTCCAGAAAAGAAAGCTCTTGTTCGAACACAAGAAAAATTAAATAAAAAGCTTAACCGTAGTACCTTGTCTCTCGTTTATATATATATATATATATATATACAAAAAAGTAATATTCTCTCTCTCTCTCTCTCTCTCTCTCTCTCTCTATATATATATATATATATATATATATATATATACATAAAATATTACTTTTTTGTCACTAATTGTCGGATCTGATGAGCTAATTTGTTGTCCATCCTATCCTAAAAAATACCAGCACATTTTCAAACAATTTGTTTTGCATTTCAGTCGAAAGAAACTGAAAAGTGTCGCTTGAAAGTAGCTTTTCCACTTCGTCCCATTATGTTTCGGATACTCGTCTATATTCTACAAACAATCGTAACTAGCATATCATATTTAGACCTAAACTTCCGCCTTTCTGTCCAGAGAAGGGAAGCTGTAAATCCTTAATAAATATCCTCTTCAATACTTTAAGGTGAAATTCCAAATGTGCCCGACTTCGAACTGAGAACATGTTTTCATGATAGTACATAGCACACTGATGATTAGGTGAATTAGTTCAACTGTGTACTGTGTCCTATCATGATGTCTAAAGAAGTAAAATATATTCTTTTCTTTTCGATTTAAACACGACATTATCTATAACATTTTTCTATTGTTTTTTTCTCTCTTTTCTCTTTGTTTTAAAATGCCCGTTTTAATGGCTATTGTAAAGGATGTATTTTAAAGACCAATGTCTGTCGAAATTAATGTATGTTTCATCCACATTGTCACTGATTGATCCTAACTTTAAAATCATTTACCCAGGAAACAAGCCACGAAACAATTGTATTTGAATTTCTGTCAGATTAAATTAGAGAAAAAATGAAGGCAAAGGAATTAAGCTCAGACGTTTTACCGTTTTGAAAAGTTATAATCTGAAGGAAGCTTGTCTTTTTTGACAATAGGTATAATTATTGATGGAAGCGAATTTTCTAGGTATGGTGAGAGCTGGTTGGGAGTTTAAGTGTTTTGGGAATAGAATGGAAAACAGAAAAAGAGGCAAAGACTTTCAGAATATATATTTTAATAAGGTTATTACAGTTAATTAGGGTTATTGTTTGTAAAAAGCCCACGTATAATAAGAAAAAAGAACAAATAAAATAGATAGTTAAGTGCACAAATTGATAAAACAAAATGGACGAGTGATAACAGGTAGGGACAAATAAACTGAAATTGACAAAATAGATAGAAACCTCTGTAGAATATGAAAGAAGCATTTTCTAAAGAAGTAATGGAATTTTTTTCTTTATTTAAATCCGACAGAATTTAACACTTTAAACGTTACTTTTTGTCGATACCCATATTTAAGTTGACCCTCCGCTTATTTATTAAACAGTATGTTTATTTGTTTTCGCCTGCAGGCCTGAATATTCGAAAAATCTTATTAGAGAAAAATACGCACTCATCCGGCAGGATTCGAACTCGCCTCCCTCTGGGTAGAGGTAGCCGCCGTTATATCCGTCGTTCTTTAACCGACTCGGCACCGAAGTAGCTTTGCCAATCAGGCCAGGGAAAAATAGTGTCTTTCAACGAAATCCTTCTCGTCACACTCTTGAAATTTTCAA
>CAHIKZ030000623.1:792500-797500 GCA_903632075.3 Acanthosepion pharaonis
GAGTATTTTGGATTAAATTTCTGTTTTTATCTATTTATTTATCTTTCTTTTTTATATCTAACTAATTTTCTCTTTATTTTAAGATTTTACTTTAGCCTAACACCTATATGGTTAATGAAATCGTTGCTACGTGACACCTCCCTACAAAAAAAAGAAAAATGCCATTAACGGCAGTTTTCTAAAAAAAAAAAAGAAAAGAGATTGTTTTCGTCCCGTTTGATCCTCAAAGGCTTATCGATCAGATACGGGACAGGGCGTCAGCACACACGTTGTCGATGCCTCTTATGTGCTGAATAGTTAGATCGTATTCTTGTAACGCTAAACTCCAGCACAGTAGTCGCCTGTTCGTATTCTTCATTTTCCTGGGGAAGGTTAGTGGGTTATGGTCAGTATATACTAAAGTAGGCTGACTGGACGAAGACACATACACTTCCGAAGTGTTGTAAACTTAACAAAAAGGGCAAGAGTTTCTTTTTCTACTGTAGAGCAATTTTTCTGGTGATTGTTGAATTTTTTGAGAAATAACTGACGGGTGTTCGATACCATTTGCATCGGTCTGTAGTAATACTGCGCCAATGCCATGGTCACTTGCATCTACAGCTAACCTGAACGGTCGGGTAAATTCAGGAGCTTTGAGGACAGGGTTTGATAACAATAGGGCTTTTATTTGATC
The DNA here is from genome assembly GCA_903632075.3 of Acanthosepion pharaonis. Lineage (NCBI taxonomy): Eukaryota > Metazoa > Mollusca > Cephalopoda > Sepiida > Sepiidae > Acanthosepion > Acanthosepion pharaonis. The sequence goes on from CAHIKZ030000623.1 coordinate 793,174, forward strand.
AAAGGATCTCTGACAGTCGGGTGTCCAATCAAATTTGGCTTTCCTCCTCAACAGTTGGGTAAGCGGTGAGGCTATATCAGAGAAATTCTTACAGAACTTGCGATAGTAACCCGCCATTCCGAGAAATCTCCTCAGGCCTTTTACATTGGTCGGGGCTGGGTACTTAACTATACTTTTGTATTTTGCCTCGATCGGAGTTATCCGCCCATGGCCGACAACGTGTCCGAGATACGTCACTTCTGCCTGGCAGAAATCACTTTTCGCAAGGTTAATGGTGAGATTGGCGTACTTTAACCGATCGAAGACTTTTCGTAGAGATATCATGTGTTCGGCCCAGGTGTTATTGTACACGACTATGTCATCGATGTACGTCTCTACACCAGCCAGATCTCGCAGGCAATGGTTCATCATTCGCTGGAAGGTGGCCTGGGAATTTTTCATCCCAAAAGGCATCACGCGGTATTGATACAGGCCATCCGGAGTCGCGAAAGCAGATATCTCCTTAGCGCGCTCGGTTAGGGGCACACCAATAACCCTTCAACAAATCGAGCTTCGTAATATAAGTAGCCTTGCCTACTTTATCAATACAGTCGTCCATCCTGGGAATGGGGTACGAGTCCGTCTTAGTGACGAAGTTCACCTTTCGGTAGTCGGTGCAAAACCGAACTGAGCCGTCAGGTTTGTCCACTAGCACGCAGGGGAGGACCAACTGCTTTGGCTACGCTCGATAATGCCGTTCTCTAGCATGGTGGCTATTTCTCCACGTAGGATTTCGGCTTTCCGTGGGTTGACTCGGTAGGGATGCTGTTTAATGGGGTGGCATCTCCTACTTCCACATCATGATAAGTAACGGTGGTTTGGTTGGGTACGTCAGGGAACAGGCCCCTGAAATCCTCGATAAGGGAGGCTAAATCCTTCCCCTCTCCTCAAGGGCTAAATGCGACAGCTTCGCACTTAGGTCAGCTAGTACCTCAGAGTTGTAGTTTGGTGGGGTGGTCACCCTTTCCATAACTTCTCCTCGGATCTCCGTGGGCTCAGGCATAGTGTTAGGCCCACTGATTACTAACACAGGGTCGGTCTTTCCCCGTTCATAGTAAAGGTTTAAGCATGTTAATGTGACACATCTGCGTCGACTTCCTGCGATCAGGGTTCTTACGACGTAGTTGAGGTCACCGGCCTTCCTGACCACTTCATACGGGCCATGGAATCGAGCTTTGAGAGGATGTCCGGGCAAGGGTAATAACACTAGTACTTTATCCCCGACACTGAAATTTCGTTCGACTGTGTCTCGGTCGTATCGATCTTTCATTTTATGCTGAACCGACCGGAGGTTCGCGGGCCAGTTCACATGCTTCTGCTAGTCGGGTTCGGAAACGTGAACATATTCCAGCAAATTTTCTGTTACTGGGTCTTCCCGCAACAAACCTTCCTCAGTACCTTTAAAGGACCGCGGACTGAATGCCCAAATATTAATTCAAATGGGCTGAACCCCAACGATTCCTGTACGGATTCGCGAGCGGCGAACATTAGGAATGGGATACCTTCGTCCCAATCGTGTTGGTGGTCCAGGCAATATGTTCTCATCATGCTCTTCAAGGTGGAATGGGGAACCTCCAAGGCACCTTGGGACTGGGGGGTGATAGGCGCTTGACTTAATGGATTTATACCCAAACTTCTCGTAACTTGTTGAAACACCCCTGACATGAAGTTGGATCCCTGGTCTGACTGTATCACCCTGGGTAAGCCGACCATGGTGAAAAAAAGCTAACAAGGGCCTTTACTATTTTCCTGGCGGATAGATTCTCATGGGTATCGCTTCCAGAAACCTGGTCGAGGCGCACATGATCGTTAGCAGGTATTGGTTCCCTAACTTAGTTTTGGGTAACGGACCAACACAGTCTACGATAATGCGACAAAATGGCTCCTCGAAGGCAGGAATGGGATGTAGGGGTGCGATGGGGATTTTCTGGTTCGGCTTCCCTACAACCCGGCAGATGTGGCAAGTCCGGCAATGCTCAGACACGTCCCTTCGGATACCCGGCCAGTAAAAGTATCTGACGATCTTATCGTGCGTCTTGTTAACGCCAAGGTGACCCCCAATGGGATCTCATGAGCTGTCCTCATGACCTCCGGTCTGTACCGTTTAGGAGTACTATTTGGTGGACTGTCGACCAGTCTTCTGAGGCGGAGATGTGGGGGGTCTCCACTTCCTCATTATATCTCATTCTTAATAAAGTATCCAGTTGAACTTTCTCCAACTCATCCTCGGGCAATACGTGACGGAAGAGTGGGGTGAGCTCAGAATCACTCCCCTGCTCTGTTATAAGTGCTCTCCTCGATAATGGAATGTCCATAGCGGGCTCAACAATACCATCGCTATTTCCAGTTGGGTTACTATCGGGAGGATAATTTAATCCCACATCAGGATTTATAAACGTCTGCGATAGGTCTATCCTTCGTCTTCTGTCCCATCGATTATCTCGTTTATCTTTTCATCGGCCTTCTTTCTGGCCTGTGCTCTGGTCACTGCACGAGGAAATATATCGAGATTCTCTTCTCGATATCTTCGGTGTTCACTGAAGCAACCGGTTCGGAACTACTTTAGGTGGGGTATCACCCTACCACCCGCCAATTCGTTTCCCTAACAGCATGGATATGCCTTTCATAGGCAAACTAGAACTACTCCGACCTCGACAGGGCCAGAAACTAACCCAGACGTGAGGTGGATTCGATGAAGGGGAACGCTAACAAAAGTTGCTGTTAACACCCCTGTATGATAACAAATTCGCCAGTGGCCGAATCCGATCCACACGGCACGAAGCTCTCCACAATCAGGGACTGAGTGGCCCCAGTGTCCCGCAAGATCTTCACGGATTTCTTCTTCGTGGGGTTATCAACGGGGATACAGCACCATTAGACACAAATGGCCTATACTCCCTCCCTCACATCTTCATTCGGTTTCCTATTTAGAGTAACGCTGTCGGAAGAAATTAGCCCTTGGGGTCTCTCTTGACTTAGGGCTCTGGACTCGGCATTCCGCTTCGTCCAACAATTCGACACGAGGTGTCCTACTTTATTGCAGTAGTGGCACATCGGGGAGTTTCTCTCTCTCCTATTCGTCTGCCGATAAACAGGTGACGGAGAACTAGGATTTTGAGATTTGGTATCTCTCGGACTGGGGAATTGGCCTGAACCAACCGATCGACCAAACTTCGAATTCGGACCAGAACCAGATCCACGTCTTGGGTGTGGACCGCTTCCAAATTCGGATGGGTTGTTATGATTGAACGTACCCCGCTTATGTGTTAACGCGTATTCGTCAGCGAGGGTGGCCATCTCATATAAAGTATCTACCCTTTTTTCATCGAGGTAGGTTTTCAAATTATCAGGGACACATTCTTTGAACTCCTCTATCAGTATCATTTGCCTTAGCCTATCGTGATCTGACTCGATGTTTTTCGATAAACCCATCTATCGAAATAGGTTTTTTTTTGTCTAGAGAATTCTACATAAGTCTGTTTGTCTCCCTTTCGGCAGGCTCTAAATTTTTTGCCGGTATGCCTCCGGCACAAGCTCATACGACTTTAAAATGGCCGATTTCACAATGCTATATTCAGCGCAATCTGTTACTGAGAGCGCGGCATACGCTTTTTGAGCTTTGCCTTTTAGTGCGGTCTGCAGTAAAATTGGTACGTTTCTATGGGCCATGCTAGGTTTGAGGCGACCTTTTCGAAATGCTGAAAATATTTGTCGACGTCAGCCTCGTTAAACTGCGGTACGAGTCGGACTTGCTTCGCTAAGTCGAACTCACTACTTCTAGCTTCGTGAAGTTCCTGCTTTTGTCTAACTCCCGAAATCTAGTTTCTTGCTCGATTCTAGCTTTTGCTATTTCAGCCTTTGCTCTTTCAGCTTCGGCTCTGACCTTAGCCTCGGCCTCAATTTTCACTTTCTCGAGCTCGAGTTGTGCCTGCGAAAGTTCCGACGTGTCTAGTGATAATTTACTTAATTCTTCTACGTCGAAAACGTCGTTATCTACCATATGCTCACAGACTATCCTGACTAGCTGAGTTTTTCTCATAGACTTCGTTACCTCTAGTTCTAGTTCCTTCCCTATTTCAACTATATCATCCTTCTAAGCTTACTTAATTTTTCCATAGAGGGCGATGCGAGAAAACCATATCTATAACCGACATCTTGGCCTGTAGTTCGCCGATACCCTGAAGTTGTGCGATTCTTACTGAGTGAAAAAACAGGGAGAAAAGATTCTCGAACGAGCCCCCAATTTTATATGTTACGAACTTGTAGCATATAGATGAACCACGGGTTC
>CAHIKZ030000623.1:802500-805000 GCA_903632075.3 Acanthosepion pharaonis
AGCCTGTTATCTAGCGTGATCAACAATTTGAGCATGGCCAGCTCGCTCAAGCCCTCGACCACGATGAGTTGTGACTTCGTGCTACCAAGGGTTTCGTCTACCCAATTTCCCTCACAAGGCTTGAGTTAACTCGTGGTATGTTTTTCAGGCACTTTCCAAAAGTGCCGCATGCTGGAGTCGACCCCCTCCATTTCGTTAACATCAGGAATTCCCCTCCCTGACAAATCGACCATGGTGAGATTCGAAGCAGGGTTTCATTGTCAGAATACGAACGTTCTAACCACTCGGCCACGTGCTTACTGGTACAAGCTGAATGAAATAATAGCCTTTTTATAGCAGAATATTTTTAGGCGCAACTCGTCTTCCTTTAAGATACATTCTTGAATTGATTTTATTGTAAAGATTGATCAATCTCTGATGTTTTGGAAGGGTAGTACGTCAAAAATGGACACATGGCACAGTGTATAAAGTCGTTAGTTAGATCCAGTGACAGGACCCAAAGATTGTGAGTTCAATACCCGGTTAAGGCAATGGAGAGGGGAATTAACAGGAGATAACTGACCTCCATCAAAACATAGCACGTTGAACTTGAAGAGTCTACCCCAATGAGAGAAATAAAGGGTTCAGCTCGAAATTCCAACCACCTGAAGAAGGCCGGAGCGTACAACGGCCGAAACGTTGTGATAAATATGGCGACAAAGATGAGGACAACAGTCCGAATAATATAAATAGTGAGCAATGTGTTTTCTGCTTGAAAATAACCTCAATTCTTACCCTATGTAAACCCCATAAAACACATTTGGGAAGTGGTGCAAACAGAGATTCGATTTCTGGAGGTGCAGTCATCCATTGTAGAAGAATCCTGGGATACGGTAAAGAGTGTATAGATCAAAATTTCGAAACGATATTTCTAGAAGAACCTCGAATCTATGACAAGAATTGAGGCTGTTATAAACGCAAACGAGAGGTGAATTTGATAATAGAAGATTCTGTATGTCAATTAAAACTATATATAATGAATTGCTATATAGGAAAAAAAGGAAGGAAATGATTGCTACGTCAAAGTCTAATGGTGAACAAGCTCGACATTTTGCTCATAAGAATTTGGACCCCGTACAGGAGAGCTTGCGTCAAAACTAAAACAGGTTTCCTAAAAACAGAAAAGAAAAAACATGAAAGAAAATCAAAAACTAGACAAAACAAAATATAAACAAAATAAATAAACTTTTTCAAAGAAAAAAAAATACACTGAATGACGAACAGACACATAATCCGTCTAGCCGAGTTAATAAAAAACTCGGATTAGTCTATATATTCTGGAAAGAAACAACGCAATTGCATAACATTTTCAGAGATAATAAAGTCCAGCATATGCCATGATATTTTATGGGGGGTTAAAGAAGCTGTCTCTCTCTCTCTCTCTCTCTCTCTCTCTCTCTCTCTCTCTCTCTCTCTATATATATATATATATATATATATATATATATATATATATATATACACTTATATACACATATAAACGCATATATATATATATATATATATACATATATATCCATACACACTGTAACAAATAAAAGTATATATACGTGTATGTATATAACCAGACATACAAATACAAGCAAGTAAATACCCCATATAATCGCCTACATATACATACAAACGCATATGTGTATACTTAGAAATACCATATAATCACCTACAAATTCAACACAATTATAAAAACACATATCAACACACAATATACAATTACCTTTTCGCATATACAGCATAATAAAGACAATTAATCCTATATATATATAAACACCAGGTGTTATTTCATGTCTAGATAATTTAGTTGGGTGGATATGAGTTTATAACTCTGCGTTTCACGCTTTTGCGATCATCAGACAAACTGGTTTATTTTTTAAAACTGGATCCATTTATGTTTGTCTATTTTTCGTAGTGGGAGGGGCGTTTACTTCCGTGTTTGTTTAGAATGACACTCTCATACACATATGCATACAGGTGTACGCATTTTAGTTCACGCAAACACATCCATATAAACAATCCGAGGCTGGGCGCAGATACACATCCATGCGTTCGGGCATATATACATACGCAGATGTAATTCTATTTCGGTGTCAAGACATTAGCTTTTATTATATGTAGCGATGTTCCTTTTTTTTGGAATGAGTAGGGGTTCTTGACGCTTTTAAGATCTACCGCCTGCACCGTCAGATAAGCTAACACTTCCTCACACACACGTACACACATGTAGACGCGCACATACACTCGTATTGATCTGCATCTTTCAACAACAACTTTGGTTAAGCTGGGTTCTTTTTGTGGGCATGATGATGATATGTTAGCTCTATCAATGATATTGAGCGCTTTCCACTAAGTACTGCGCATAAAAAATAATCTATGCGTGTGTGTGTATACACACACACACAAACACACACACATATATATATATATATATATAATACGAGATAAGGATATATATTTTTATATATCA